>JANZLD010000005.1:15585974-15597800 GCA_026413575.1 Erythroxylum carthagenense | reverse complement strand
AATGCTTTGACACCTTGTCACTTAAGAAGAAGACAAAATAATTTAATAACCTTTGATAAAATAATCCAAATAAAATTAGATTTTCAATCTATTTCCAAGGGTCTCAATTACAATTCCAAAATAATGTACCCAATATTACAGTACCATTTGACAAAAATTTTCGGTACCGAAAATCAGTCGGTTCGCCACTTGGCGATTTTTTCGGTCCAGAAATTTTCTCCAGAAAATTCCAGAAAAATTCTTTAAAAGCTCTTAAAATATAAAACACACAATGGATCACGTAGAATAATTTTTTTCAAACACAAATACCACGTTATTCACAACAAAAATCCATTTAGGCCCAAATATCGGGAATGTCATGTATGCATGTACAGGTATCTTTCATGTGCATAAATTCACTGTTCATAACTACCAGTATGCATGAACAATCCTAATTAGTCCCAATCACTCTCATCCTTTGCCAAATTACTATTCTACCCTTCCCGTCGGGGTGGGATGTTACAGGATCCCATTGCCTAAGTCTTTTTTTGCCTTTAAACATCTCCATAGGGCTCCCATTTATCGATATTTCATAAGAAGCAGTAGTAATGGATTCTTGAATCCACCTTATATAACTATGGGGAAATTTCATAACCTCCATAGTTTGTAATAGAAAACTCCAGTTCACATTATCAAAATCTTTCTGTAAGTCCACTTCAATAGTATAGTTTTTAGGGCTTTTGCTATAATTATACCCTTTTCAAAAACTCCTGCACTAGAAGAATATTATCCCCAATAACTAGGTTGCTCATAAAAGCTCCTTGATTCTTGCTGATGAGTAAGTGTAAAACCTCCTATAGCTTATTTGCCAAAATCTTGGCGATGATCTTATAGAGGAAATTAGTATAAGAAATAAGTCTAAATGCAGTCCAAGTGGTCGGGTTGGAGTTTTTAGGGATCAAACAGAGGAATGTCTTGTTAATCTCCTTAAGCAGTACACCTTTTAGGAAAAACTCTTGTGCAACATCCTTAACTAACCTGCTACACTATTTCAAGTTTTTTAGTAGAAGACCCCATTCAAACCATCAAGTCTCGGTGCTTTAAAGCCATTCATATTAAAAATGACCCTCTCTATTTCAGGAATTCTTGCTGAAACAAATTGCCTAAGATCAGCTTCAAATCCTAGAAGGGGAAGGAGGCTTTTGTAAAAATTCATTGCTTCCTTAGCAATTCCATCTTGTCTAAACACAACCTCACCAACTTCAGTTTTAATGGAAGTGATTCTGTTTAATACCTTCGAGCTAACACTAAATTAAAGAAGACTTAGTGCATCTGTCCCCATCCTTTATCCAATTAACTCTGGCTCTTTGCTTCAATAAAAAACATTGACTATCTACCAATTGCAAGTAATTCTTAAGGGCTTCCTTTTTAACTGTGGTTAAAGTACCATCTATGGGATTATCTGCCAATGATTTCTAAATGACTGAAAGTTTATCTCTAGTTGTTTTTATCTCCTTAGAGAAATTCTAACCTCTCTTTAAGTTAAGGGTCTTCAAATCCTATTTAATAGACTTTAGCTTTTAGAGGCAAATGCACTGTTTAGTCCCATAGAAATCACACTCCAAACCTTTCATTACTTAATGAAACCCTCCATATTTACCAAAAAATTGTTAAACCTGAAAGGATGATGGATTCTGGTAGTAGTAAACAAGTTATCAATCCTTATGGGAGTATGATCAAAAATTCCAAGGTCTACGAATTTTGTCAAGCTTCCTGAGAAAGTATTTAGCCATTCAATATCAACCATTGCCCTATCCAACTTTTTTCCTAATGTGCCAAATAGAGCTTTGTTTGTTTAACTAAATGAACCTATGACCTTCAAAATTTAAATTTGTAAGTTCCACCTCTTGCATTCAATTGAACATATTAGAAGAATAGTTGAGCAATTTACAATTTCCTTCCTCTTCTGATCTGAATGGAGTGGTGTTAAAAATCACCACTAACTAACCATTGAGCATTAATCGAAGCCTTAATTCTTCGTAGAGAATTCCAGAGTTCCATTCTTTGAAACAGAGTGTTAAAACTACAGACAAATGTAGTTAAAGCACAAGAATTTTCCATTTTGAAGTAGAGCTTAGTGTGAATAAATTGCTGACTAGATTCCAGAACCTTCACATCTAAGAATTTACCATTATAAGCAATAATAATCCTTCCATAAGCATGACTTTGGTGGTTTGTAAGAAACTGTCATTTGCTACCCAAACAACATTGTTTATTCATATTAACTTCTCTAACTTTAGTTTCCAAAAGACAAAAAACTAGAGACTTTTCCTTTAGAACAAAATCCCTTATCGCATTGAGCTTGAAAGGGTTATTTATTACACAGACATTCTATATAATTAGAGTCATAAGAGATTACTTTGCCCTTTGGAGCCTTTCCTATTGCTTCTGTTACTTTTCTTAGAGATAACCTGATCAAACAACTCCTTTTAAGAAACTCCATTATGCAGATCAACCTTCTGTAGGCTTTGTTTATTCTGTTTGGGATCAAGAACTCCTCCACTTGGATTAATTCTACTAGTTTCCAGTACATTCTCCCCCTTATTCATTAGTGACTTATTTAGGTCACCTGATGGATTCTGAAGAGCTCCTTCCTACTAGTCTAAATTTGGGCTATTCTCTTCATGAATGCTCTCCCCATTTATAGGAGAATCATTATTAGCTTGAATCAGTTCATGATTTTCAGATATTTGTTCTACCTTCTCACATTCTTTACTGTCTTTCGTTTCCATACCCATCACCTCCCAATAGTCACCCCTAGTGAAGACTCTTCCTGTAAGCTTCTATTCTTTGCCTTGAGCTTTAAGAGACGGATTCCATTGGTATGTTACCATAACTTTATCCTTTCTAAGAGAGTATTCATTTGCTAACCTTGGGATAGGGATGTTGTCTTTAATTTCCTTAGAAATATCCATATTCACACATGACCGAGCAAATCTTACACTTTTTCTCAACGCAGTGCTTTCATCTATACATATTGGTTTTTCCAAAGAACTAGCTAGCATACTCAAACCCTTGGTAATCTAATATTCTAAAGGAATGTTGTGAATATTCACTCATAGAGGAATGTTCTTCATTATGATTTTTTCTAATTCTATGCTCGATTGCCAATTTTGAAGAAATAAAGGGAATTGAGAGAAAGCTTCTTCAATTACTTTTTAAGCTTTCGATTTTGAAGAGAAGGTAAATATTAAGTTAATTTTCTCAATTAGTATTATCTCCATTAGACCTTTCCCTTTCCAGTTTCTCTCAGTCTATTCTTGTATCATTGAAAAAGTATGCCTTTTATCTATTAAAAAAACTAACAAGAGTAGCTTCCTATGTCCTAGCTCCTTTCTGCATAATGTTTAGATTAGGAGTCACCATTAACTTTCCTTCTATCTCCATAGGTGGACTGAAAATTAAGGAAGAATCAAAGTTATCTCTCACGATTTGTTTCTATGTCTTCCTAGGTCCTCTAGCAATGTTACCGACAGTAGAGATAAAAAGTTTGGAAGGAACGACAAAGATAAAGGGAGGGATAGTTGTAGAAAGAGATAAAGAAGAAGGATGGACTGTAGAAGATTGAGAAGGCAACGAGGGTTTACGAAAGAGATTCGAAGAAGTGGGTATTAGATAATATTAGAAAATCAATCTCTATTTTAAACTTTAGAAACTAATATAATATTTTAATGTTTTGTTTTACAGTTCATAAAAAAGAAGAAAGCTGAAAAGGAAATAGAGTGCTATGATACTCGGATGGGGGAAAATAACACCAACACTTAAAAACACCTTTCGCAAGCCAACAATATCCTACTACTCAACCATCCTATTCCAAAATGATCCCATCAAACACAAACATCGTAACTCACTTGTTGAACCTCTCTTTGGAGTTTCTCAATTTGGTTACATTAAACTCAAAAATCCCAGCTCATGTCATCTTTTACTTCCCAGAATTAGTGCCTTGTTGTGTCTTCACTTTTCTTCTTTCCCAAGAATGCTTCAATCGCTCGACGAAATGCCTCAAAGAGGAGAATATTGTCCCAAGAACAATATCAACGTGCTTCTTGAACTCCTTACGTACTCCGATTCGAGGCCTTACATAGTAGCTGTTATGATTGCGCATTCCCTGGCAATCAAGATTGGTACTATTTCTCACTTGCCAATAGCCACGTCTCTTCTTTCTTATTACTCTAGAGCTGGAAATTTAGGTTCTTCCTTGGCTTTGTTTGACGAAACTTGCAAGAAAGACACAATCTTTTGGAATGCTATGCTTACTGCGTGTATTGATAATCATTGTTTTCAACGGGGCCTTGATTTCTTTGTCTATTTGATGGAAGAACAAAGTGGGTTCGATTCAACGAGTCTATTACATGTCGTATCTGCATTGTCCCACCTAAATAACTTGCAAAAAGGACGAATTATTCATGGCTTCAGCTTCAAGACTGCGATGCTGTTTTTAGATAATAAACTTTACAACGGGTTCATAGACATGTATGCCAAATTGAGAGACTTGAGCTCTTCCGAACTGCTGTTTGTAGAGATGGAACACAGAGACATTGTTTCTTGGAATTCTGTAATGACTGGATGTCTTCATAATGATTATCCAGAGAAGACCTTGTGGTATCTTAGGGAACTGACTCATTCTGGTGAAAGAGTTGATCATACAAGTTTGTCCAGCGCTATTGCTGCATCTACTTCTTTGAGCGATATAGGTTGTGGTGAAGCCATTCATGGATTGGCAGTTAAAGTGAGTTGTGAAAATGGCTTGCAGATTTCAGTATCTAATTCTCTAATATCATTATATTCTCAATTTGGAGATGTTGCGGCTGCAGAGATTGTGTTTGGCGGTATGCAATATCAGGATGTTGTCACATGGAATGCAATAATTAGTGGATTCGCTTCAAACGGAATGGTTTTGGAAGCATTTGATACTCTGTACGAAATGCATTTGTTTGAATCTCCTAAACCTGATTCTGTTACTATGGTGTGCATTATTCCACTTTGTTCCGAATTGATGCTATTGAAAGAAGGGAAATCAGTTCATGGATATGTAATTCGCCACCTCTTGTCATTGGATTTGTCAGTGACAAACAGTCTGATTGACATGTACATGAAATGTAATAGTGTTGGGAAGGCTGAGCTTTTGTTCAGTACTGTCCCAACTAGTGACTTGGTCTCATGGAATACGATGATCTCAGGGTATTCCAAAAATGGTCACAATAAAGAAGCTAAAATATTATTTAAGGAACTGCTTAGTAGCTGTTTGCACTTGAATTTGTCAACTTTGTTTGCCATTCTTTCTTCCTGTAGTTCCCATGAAGGACTGAAGTTTGGTAAATCAATTCACAGTTGGCAATTAAAATTGGGATTTTCTAGTAACATTCTTGCAGTGAATTCCCTGATGCATATGTATGCTTGTTGTGGGGATTTGGTGTCTGCTTTCTCTTTGCTGCAGATGATTATTTCCACTGCAGATGTTGCTTGTTGGAATACGATAATCGTAGGGTGCACAAACATATTTCAATTCCAAAAAGCCTTGGAAACGTTCAATCTAATGAGGCTCAATAGCAGCATAAAACCAGACACTGTTACCTTTGTCAATGTCATATCAGCTTGTGGAAACCTTCTCTTGGTTTCCAAGGGGAAAGCTATTCATGCACTTACTCTTAAAACTTCTGATGGATTAGATACATCAGTGCAGAACGCTTTGATTACTATGTATGGAAGATACCATGATGTTGAGAGTGCTAGATTGGTGTTTAATTTTTGTACCAAACGCAATTTATGTTCATGGAATTGCTTGATCTCAGCTTTATCTCAAAACAAGAATGGAAGAGAAACACTTGAGCAATTTCTTCATCTTGAGCTTAAACCCAATGAGATCACCATTGTTGGAATTCTCTCAGCTTGCACTCAGCTTGGAATTCTAAGATTTGGAAGACAAATTCATGGATATACATTAAGGAACGGATTCCAGTATAACTCCTTCATATCAGCTGCCTTCGTCGAGATGTACAGTAGCTGTGGAAGATTGGATATTGCTATCAAAGTTTTCAGAAGCTCCCCAGAAAAGGCAACGGCTGCTTGGAATTCTATGATAGCTGCATATGGTTACCACAGTAATGGCAGAAAAGCGATTAATCTCTTCCAGGAAATGCTAAAGTCTGGACTTCGACCAACCAAAAGTACTTTTGTAAGCCTTTTATCAGCTTGCAGTCATTCAGGACTTGTGGAAGAAGGCATGTCCTATGTGGATAGTATGTTGGAGGAATACGGGGTAGAACCTGTCACTGACCATCATGTTTATATTGTGGATATGCTGGGACGATCTGGAAAGCTCCAGAAGGCTTTTAGCTATATTAAGCAGCTGCAGACCTCACCAGAACCGGGTGTGTGGGGTGCCCTGCTTAGTGCTTGCAATTATCATGGAGACATAGAAATGGGAAGAGAAGTTGCCGAACTTCTTTTTGAATTGGATCCTCAAAATGTTGGATACTACATTTGTTTGTCAAACATGTATGTTTTTTCAGGAAGATGGAAAGAAGCTGTTGAGTTGAGGAATGTAATTGAAGATAAAGAATTAAAGAAGCCAACTGGTTTCAGTCTGATTGACGTTGGTATTGGATAGGACTATGATCTTGAGCAAACGGTCGTCCAAGCTAAGGAAAGTAACAGGGAACTCTCGGCGTAAAAGGGATAAATTCTTGCGAAGAGAAACCTTTCTGTGACGGACAGAGTAAAGCTCCCAATACCCGATACAGAACAACGTAACGAGGATACATATCAACTCAACATTGGGCCAGGTCTTCTTTTTTATATTTATAAATAGTATTTACGCATTACCCAATAGCTAATTAAATCTAGATATGTTTGTTATACAACTTTTAACTTGTGTTGAGCAATTACTTTAGTTTTACTTTGAGCCGCCATCACACTTATTTAAGTTTGTGAATGGTGATGAAACAGATCTTACCCTCTTCAAGAAACATGCACATTTGCTCCATCTAAAGCATAACCGGAAAGAATCTTGATTCCAGTTATATACTTCTTAATATTTGAACAATTATAAACCATTTGGATAGAGTTGGAAGTTATGAAATTTTTCTTTACATAATATTAGCTTGTCTTCCTCTTAATCTACTTTTCAATATTGTCTTCATTAGGTTTTATTTGTTACATAATCATTGTAACAATGTCCTTGTACAATGAGTTAAGTAATTATTGTAATCCAAATGAAAATTTTAGTTTATATTCTTCATCAAAATGAACATAACTCCTTGTGTTTAACAAGAAAATGAACAAGGAAAAGAGAACTGGTAATAGAGATGATGAAAAGTAATTTTCTACCAACCTACATTAAATCATAATTGGCAAAATTGACTACCAACTCGACTAGAGAAGGTCCATAATACTTCATATCGAAGAAGAAACATGGTAGAGTCAAACTTCTGTGCAAGTATGTACCAGAAGCCACGAGGCATTTAATGACTATGATTAACAACGGTAAGACAAATAGGAAACTTGGCAAGAAACCGAATTTGTTAAAAGTATAGATTATTTATAAAACAAAGGAGTCTTCAACTGCATAGTTGATCTCGGCCAAACTCAGAGGATATGCACGCTTATCACTTCCACTTCTTAAACTTCCCTCCAAACATTCCATGCTTACCACCCTTTCCATGCTTAAACTTGCCTCCATGATGCTTAAACTTGCCACCATGCTTAAACTTTCCATGCCCATGCCCTCCAAAGCCATGCCCATATCCTCCATATCCATGGGATCCATGAGCTACATGATGAGCAGCAGCCGCAGCCGCAGCCGCGGCAGCGCCCCCTGCAAGTACTGCTCCTAGTCCACCGCCTGAAATTATATCATGAAATGTGGAAATAGTCGGTGAATAACCATGTTCATTAACAAATTTATCAAAAACCCCACAAGAACAAAGGCAGAGTTCAGGCATAATATTAAAAAGATAAGATTAATGCATCATGTTACTTAAATTGAAACCAACATACAATACAAAATTTCAAAAGTCAAGAACAACTATCGTAAGAAGCAAAAAATGAGAAAACACTAATAAACCATGTTACTCAAATTTTGAACAATAAACATCACAAAAGTTGAGTAAAGATGAGTTGAGTAAATACGAGTGCTCTAGGCAAATAAATACCATATGAAAACGTAAGGATGGTAATGAACAGCAAAATTGAGGTAAATATGGCTAGTTTTCAACTTAGAAGCAATCAAATGTGTTACAATTGTGCATGATAAGTAAACCTTGATGATGAGACCCAGAAGCAGCAGGATAACCAGCTGGAGGGTAGCCTTGGGGGGGATATCCCTGAGGAGGGTAGCCTTGCGGGGGATATCCCTGAGGAGGGTAGCCTTGCGGGGGATATCCCTGAGGAGGATAACCATGGGGAGGGTACGCTCCAGGTGGGGGTGGATACTGACCGGGTGGTGGATACTGACCGGGTGGATATCCGTGCCCGTGCCCGAACAAGCCCTTGTCTTGCTCGTCATGCTTGTCCTTACCACCTCCCATATAGTCTCAGAAAAGCAGAAGTTCAGCCTACACTTTGTAACATATGGTAAGCCGCCGATCAACCATATTAATGGCTAAGGAGTGTCATTCTGACTATTATAGCAGGGAAACTAGTACTTAGTTGATTAAAGTTCTAAATCCATGTCCAAATCTCAGAAACAAGTTGCAAGTCTTGGTGTTATTTCAACAACAGAAGCATTTGTTGATCGAAGGATCTTTTTTTTGAGTTGAGACCAACAAAACCAAATCTCCAATATTCCAATATTAAATCTGACAAACCAATAACATATTGACGATAAAATAATCTATCATAAAATAAGAAGCCTGATTATGATAGTTCCTTTCTCCAGTATCACATTACAGAGACTGATGGCAAAATAACCATGTAACTTAACAAAGAAAACACTTTCAATACGAAAACGAATCAGAAGCAACACCTGCAAATAAGAGATTTAGATCTGAGGAGTTGCCCAAAAATTACAGACTTTGACTAGTTAAACGAATATACGTACACAGGGGTACATCCATATGTGTGTGTGTGTGTGTGTGCGGGGCGAGCAAGGGAGCAACACATACCTTTGCTACACCGAAATGATCTTTGAAACAAAATCACAGAAACAAAGAGAAATATTGAAGATCTGGGCTTTGGATGGGTTGTGTAGTTTACAGTTTATATAGAGAGAGAGAGAGAGAGAGAGAGGGAGAGAAGTCAAGATCTGAGAGAATATTGGGAGTAATTAAAGTAAAGCAAATAAACAAGATTAGAATATATGATAAAAATCCGAAACGCGTTGCCATCACACGCGTAATTCACGCGTATCAACATCGGTTCTACCAATTCAATAATTAAAATGATACTGCAATGTTTTCAACTTAATAGCTAAGGTAGTGTTTTTGTGATAACTTTTCTGCTGATCCGCTCTTTGGTATTCCTATTTGACCATTTGTATTGTATTTTATTTTTATCATACTAGTAAATATTATTTCATAAAAAACAAATTATTCTCGCAACTTTTCACCTGAACTCTTTGTTTCGTTTTCTTTTATCTTTTATTTTTCCACGGCTGTTCTAAGCTTTTTGGTTTTGTTCCTAGCACCTGGTTCCAACGGCTTGCTGTCTTCTCTGTCTTATCTTATCAGCTGTCCATTAACCAGGTATTATATATTTACAATTATTTATTTTGTTTGATTATGGGAAAATAGAGGCTGGAGATGTCAATTTTTATCAATAAATTTAATTTAAATTTAATTCAGATTTTTTGGTCTAAAATTATCAAATTAATTTCAAGTTAAATTTAGGTTTGAGCTCAAGTAATAATGACTCTACCTAATTCAACTCTTAAAATTATCAATAAAATAATATTATTTTTAAATTTTAAATTAAAAAGTAATCAAATGTTGTGCCATCAATCTTAAAACGGACTTGGGCTTGGAGAGCCCACACATAACCTGAGCTAATACAAAGCCTAATGATTATATTGGCTCGTTTTGAGTGCCGTTTGTGCTATATGAAATTTTTTGACATTTGAGTTTTTAGGTTTTATGGTTTCCGATTTTGATTCTGTTTTGTTTGGTTTAGTTTATGGAGTTTAAGCTTTTATAAACTAGCTATTGACTCGAGACAATGATGTAGACGGGGCATCATAATCTCCAGATTTCTTGTTTGGTTTGAAATTCATAAAGATGAAAGATCAAACAGAAATAACACTTAGTTATCTGTGGTTTATAATGAATAAGTTGCAACAATTGTGTTCCCTCCCATTGTGCTGCCTATTACATGTTTGATGATTAGTGTGCTGGCTCTGTCTCTTTGGAACTAATAATCATGTAGAGATGTTCAATTTTTTAGTTGTTTTAATGTTGTAAAATTAAGCATTAAAATAAAGAAAAAAGATAATGGCACATGTCAAAATTATGGAAAGATTGATGCTCACAAGGAAGATAGAGATTAATAACTTATGCATGAATTTGACAGTCCATATTGGGGAAACGTCGCAGATTGTACAAACCTTTCCTGACGTTTTACTACAAAATAAAGTATGAAATCTGTGACGTTTGATTGGGGAAACGTCGCAGATTGTACAAATCTTTCCTGACGTTTTTAAAACATCAAGAAAAGTGATAGTTTTTGACGACGTTGTATTAAAACAACGCAAATTTAGAGAAGTAATTGAGACTTTTTATTATTAAAATGTGGCCACATAAATATCACGACGTTGTTGTGAAGTAAACGTCGCGGAAGTGTTGGTAAAGAAATTAAAACTCAATCGTTTAATGATTGGGTTTCAAAGTTGTCTTCAATCTCACGCGCCTCCCAGTACGTTCTCCTACTCACTGCGCTCTCTCAACGTTTACAGACCGCTTGAAATCTCCCTCTCAAAGTCGCCGCCCTTGCATGCAGAATCACCTGTCGTCAACAGCTTCAATTCTCTTTGCCTTTTCCTTCAACGTTTGGGTATCTAGCTCCTTCCCTTTTCCTTCAACAGCGCGCTTCAGTTCTCCCTCCCAAAATCACACATCCTTTGTGCTCACGGCCGGTTTCCTAAGGTACACTCCAATGCCCATGCATTCTGTTATTCCTATTTAATTTGCAAAATTTCGAACCTTTCTCTTGTGGGTCTTGATTATTCGAAGCAAATTAATGAAATAAACTTGTCTTCCAAGGATTTGCTAGGCCAAATCGAAAAAGTAAATCAAGTCCAAGCACTAAATAGTTCTTCCATATATATAGTTAATCCATTTTTATGCCTTATCTGTTCCATAGATGGAACATTGAGTTTACCATTAATAATTTTGATTTTCTGTTTTGATTTTCAAATTTACTATAAATCTTGTCTTAATTCGTTGATTAAACCAAATTTCAATTATTTCATGTGCAGGCTTGAATTAGTTGAACATTGAACATTGAGCATTGAACATTGACAGAGGAGAGTCATAGGGTAAGCACCTGCAATTTGTATTGTTATGTTTAAAATTGAATATGGAATTGAATATGGGTTAAGCACGTGCAATTTCTATGTTTATGCTCAACAACTTTGTGTTCTCATTGCCTTTGCATTTATGTGAGTATATGTTCTTTTGTTGTTAAATTATATTACTATTATATAATATGGTTATATTAGTAATGTAATATGTCCCTTAGTTTGAGACTCTATTAGACAATAGATTGACTTCTGTTGTATCATATATATTCCTTCATCTAGTTCTTTATTTAAGAATAGAGTCTTTATATCCATTTGATGTATGTGAAGGTCCATTC
>JANZLD010000005.1:15563812-15585874 GCA_026413575.1 Erythroxylum carthagenense | reverse complement strand
TTCCTCCCTCGTGAGATGCGCGCCCAGATGTCACGAAGGACGTCGGGCATGTGACTCACCGGGGAGGGGTTCCAACAATTACTCTCTCTCAAGTTATAACCATTAACCCTAATTTATAAATCCTAATCAAATTATGGAAATTGCAATCTCTCAATTAATAATCGATCAAAAACCCTAATTAGATCTGTTTACTTCCTCTCTGTCTTTTCCAAAGAAGAGAATCAGTTGATCCAAAAAGAGTCATAGAAAGTTGACATAGGCCAAATTTATCTTTTGAAGTTATATTTGGAAACACAGACCAATAGGTTAGCTTACGGAAGTAAGTAGAAATATGATTAGTGTACGTGTTACACGATTAGATACAAATCTCGAATTCATTTAAACCAAATATATAGTTTTAATGCATTATTTCCTAATTTAGAAATAACTGCCTAAGTGAAATGCACTTTATGTAAGTAAAGGCGAGGCACAGAACGCATAAGTGTGCATAAAGATAAGCTCGCAAAATAGTGAGTGTATTTTAATTATTTTATATGACTAAATTATTTGCAAAGGAATTAATGACATGTGAGTGTTCTTTAAACTAATTTTATATGCAATGGTTTCTATTTATGAAGACTAGCAAGTTATAAGTGTAGTTTAAATTGAGTTTATCCAAATGATTTTCATTTGATCATGAAATGAATATTTATGCTAAGTTTTATGCTAACTAGTCACAGGTAAGCGATGTAGAACTAGCTCTATGATTTATTAAGAGTAAGCGATGTAGAACCAGCCCCGTGACTTGTGACTTGTTACGAGTAAGCGATGCAGAACCAACTCCATGACTTATTATGAGTAAGCAATGCAGAACCAACTATGTAACTACCGGTCTATAATGGTTATTCTATTATGGGTAAGTGAAGCAGATCTAGCTCCATAACTAGTTGTTAACCAATCACAGGTAAGTAATGCAGAACCAACTCCGTGACCTTATGCCTAAGGGTACCATAGTGTAAAGAAGTTTGTGGCGGGCTATATCATATAAAAAGTTCATGACAATAAATAATGATGCTACCATTATTTATTTTTAAAAGTAATTTGGGAGACACTGTATGGTACCAATTCTAGTGCTTGGCTTATTGCAGTATAAAAATTTTTAGAAAACTTATTATCACCATTGTTTATTGATTAAGGGAAATCGAAAATGAAAATTCTTGTATTATGCGTTTAATTTTTAAAAGACATTTTGAGATAGTAATTTCATTAAAATAAAGTTGTGTTTTACGACATGTTATTGGATTACCAGATTTTATGATGCACGAGTGAATTGTTATAACAATTATTTTACCATAAGCTTTATAATTGTATGAGAATATTTTAGTTATGTTGTTATAAAAAGTTAACTTTTAGTAAACTGATTGCACTCATTGAGCTCGTTTAGCTCACTTTTATTTTTATGTTTTTAAACAAACCACTCCAAGTATGCGTACAAGTGTTGCAGTAATTAAGACTCTACCATAGGATTAGTTGTATCGTCAGGTGCTGCTGTGTTTGTCTTATCTTTCTTATGTATATGTTTGATTGAAATTGGTTTAGTTGCTTTTATATATATTGTAAATTATTTTTGGAAAAAGGTTTAAAAGTGTGATCTTGTAAACAACTTTGGGAGTGTAAATCTCTTTTTCTTAATAAACTATGAGGGCTTTGATCCTCAGTGATGTTTTTAAAATGTTGAGAATTGTATGTTTGTGATTGCTTGTGGACTTGAGGTCCCATTTCAGAAATTGAGATAGTATGTGAAATATTAGAAGTGTTTTAAAATTTGTTATCCAGGTTTTCGAAAATTTGGGAAAATCAAAATATAATCATTGTGCTACCAAAATTTTCAGTAAAATGATAGAAAAAAAATTCTCACTATTTTCCACACTTTTAATTATTAAAGTACAAAAGTTTTTAAAAAGTTGAACAGCTTGACTTTGTGGGAACTCTTTAGTCCAATCAGATATCGATTAGAGGGCTATTATGGGGGGTCACCAGGAGGGCTCTACTGGGATTCCGGAAGGAGAACTTCGGGTTGGGTTCTTTCACGACCAATGGGGACACATTTCTAAGAAGAGGTACTAGGTTTCCATGGGTAGAATACATGTATAAAAGTTTTCTCAAAATCACCATTATCACTCAATCGCAAGATAAGTAATTTATTAGGCAATATAGATGTTTTAAGTATTTCGATACATACCTTAGCATAGCAGATTCTCTCTATAGTTGTTGTTTGAGAGTCCATACAGAGAGACTTTCCCAAGGAGCTAGCCAAAAAAGCTCAGCACCTCAATTGTCTAGAACTCCAATGAGAGGTTCTGGAATTAAACCCATATTGGAAGCACATCAATTGTACCCCCATCAAGCTCCGTATTTGACCTCCACTTTTGCAAGAACATTGGTTGATCCTCGATGTGCCAAGGGCCCATTTCAACTAATTCATCTAAATTGGAAGCTTCAGAGAATTTGAAATGAAATGTATCGTTCTTCATTAACATCACCTTTTTCAATCCTTTTTTTGCCCCAACGTGATTTAGCCAACGCATTCACAACTAGAAACATAGGGCGTTTAGACCAGAAGAAACCCATTTACGCTGTGGACTAAGCCTTCGCGCCTACTTAGAGGAGCTCCATCAGTGGTGTACTAATTCCCTCTTGAAGTGCATTTTGATAATGTTTCAAAACACCTTTGTGGTGTATCTTCGGAAAGAATTGTCGCTAATCTACCACGGGACGATACTTTGTCAATCCTTCCCCATTTGAGTTAAGCAGTGTTGCTTTGTCGCCACCTTTCACTGTGAGAGTTTCCCTAGAAAGACTAGGGAAATCCTCTTTGATGAACAAAGGTTCACCTTACTCCATATGGGAGGCCTTAGGAAGGCTTGCTCTAGAGGGAGATGTCACTGCCATTGTGAATCAATTGAAGAAGAAGGGTGATTTCAAAGAAAAAGAGTCGGAAATGGTAACGGTGGAGAGAGGTGACATTATCCTATATACTCTCTCATGTCATAAATAATCACTATTAATAAGAATTAGTATGTTCTCACACACTCTGTCTAAATATAACATTTTCTCTTTCTAACTATATCAACCTAATTGCTATGCTTATAACATTTGATTATATAGGTTTATCAAGAGAGAGCCTACAAGTCAGCCCCAACTATACCCTAACCCATTATACTATACTTACTTTCAAACACAAAAAATAATTTATATACACCAAAATTACTTTATATCACTTGAGTTAGGCAATTATGTAATATCGTTACACTAGTAACAATTAACTGTACAGTAATTTTTGTTAAAATAATTTTAAAAATGTCATTCTAAAATATTTTTAATCATAAGATTAAGTAATTTACATTCATGAAGTTATTTTAAAATGAGTAAAATAACAAAGAAATATTATTTTTTACACTTATTTTTTAATACACACATTATTTTAGGATCGGAAATGGGTGAAGAACCAAAGCCTAAGATAAGAGTCGTAGATGGCCGCTACTTTGTACCCAAAGGGGAATAGCATCTGCCTATCAAGGCGTGTGCAAGATGGGGCCTTCGGAGGACCTTTGACCTATGAAACTTTAAGAATCTGTCTCCTCGTGTATAGTAGCACCTATGCCATGACTAAAGTCATTAATAAGCTTGCATTTTGCAACTTAAGTGTGACATTAGCTAGGTCAAATTGTTTGCAAATGATTAGATCATTGTTTATAGGATATTTGGATTTGATAACTAGTTCATTTGAAAAACTTATCCTCAGAGAATTTTATAAAAGGCCTTGATTACATTCCATTCACCAGAAGTTAATTCATGCACAGAATATATCTTTTTAATAGTTTATATTAAGCTTCAGATTGAATAAGTTACATAAAAAGTATAAAACTAGGCTCTTCTTCAGCTAGGAATTCCGGATACTGGGCGCTCTTCTCTATTTAGAAATTTGGGATTATATTTCTATTATTATACTGAGCACTGATACGCCTAATAATGTACCGCACATGCAAAGAAGACGTAAACCCATCATTTGTCATGTACACGAAAATAGAACAAACGTCGAATGTTTCCACAACCCGTAAGTCGTAACGCCATCAAGACTGCACGATTGTCAATTTAGAAACTGCCTAATTCTTAAGAATGTACAAGGCAGTAAAAAGAAATTGAAGAATCACCATTAATGAAGCGTTGGTAAATTACTGGGAAAGCAACTTGGCGAAGTTTGGGACGCCAACTTTTGTCTTTGCCGGCGAGCGGCGACCTACTGGAGTTATTCTCAGTAATTTCACCGTTGCACCGGGTGAGGCACCCGTCTACCGTAAATGATAAATCGGTCAAAAAATGCAATCATTTTATAGCTTTAAAAGTACCCTAATATCTTCTTTGATAATCAATAATAAAGAAATTAAATTTTAATTTTAAAATTAATAAACATATTTAATATGAAATTAAATAAAGTTAATAGTTATGTTAATATTTGAAATTAAACATTAGGAATGATACCGAAAAAAATTTACTGATATTTAGTTACTATATGCTTTATTTTGTAAATAATTAATAAAAATATTTTTTATTTTATAAATAATTAATCAAAAATTTACAATAATTTATAAAATTATTTTATAATAAAATAAGATAAAAATAATATAAAAGTTTAAGATATGTTATTTTGGTGATAATATTGTGATAGAATGAATAAATATTTTGTTAATAATTTGATAATATTTTAATAATATCTCTTATTTTAATTTCTAATTTTTGATTTAAAGTTACACTCACAATCACATCCCCCTAACAATAAAATTTCATGATCATTCAGAACGAATTCTAATTTTATCATTTTATATTTTATCCATTATTAATAATTAAACAAGTAAAAACTGGTGAATAAAAATTGAATTATCATTCGCGCCCTATTGCCAGGTGGACGTACGTTAGAACTTGCTGAAATGCGTCTTGTTTTATTAGTTGCCCACGAGGTGTTTCAAGAGAGTCCTAACTATAAGAAGGCACCTTTAAGCTATTTACTTCCAGACTAATCCTCGCTTGAGCCGAGTAGGCTTCTTACGGAATGTAAAACTCTGGCTTCAAGTTTTAAACAGCTGTATACATGAAGACGATTCAAACCTGTGATCTTACTTAAATCAGGAGAACCCTTTATCAACTCACCCCGCCCTAATGTTTGAAATGCGTCTTTTTATTCTACAAGCCACCGTATTGATGGTACGGTATCAGTCCAAAGTTACGATGATTTGTTATGGTAACATCTCCAAGTTTGTGACTTTCCTTTCCACTCTCTCATTTTAACGCTTTTGTTTGGGCTTTAGAAGGAAATGGATTCGGTCAAAACCATTTTTATAGTTAAAAAGAGCAGATTATCGCTACTGTTACGTCGTTAGTTTTGGCTTTTTGAGATAACGCCGGACACAGATTTTTACAAAGCCTCTTTACTTTTTGACCGTAATGTTTTACTAGTTTCAAAATAACAACATAAATAAATCAAGTCACAAACTGAGAGATGAATGCTTCCATGTGTTCCGTTCTTTTGAGATTGTTATTGTCCGTCACTATCAGTTGTCTGTTCCCTCTGCTATATAATTATATTATCTATATACAGCAATTATATTATTGCTGTATAAGGCCCCCTTTTTTTTTTCTGATGGTGCACTTCAGCAAAGCTATCCCACCAGAGGCCACTTGTTTTGTTTCTGAAGCTCAAGCTCCTCACGTCAAAAAAGCACAGGTTGCTTTGGGCCTGAACATCTGTGTCCTTTTCATTCGTTCTCAAGAAAAAATGATCAAATTTTCCGAGTCAAGATTTTCTAAATTTAGCTGTTTGTTTCAGTCAATACATCAACTCGGAGTTATATCAACTTCGATCAGAATCTCTGGTACGCATCTAACTCATAACATTATTTCTCGTTCAAAAAGAAGAAAAAGACCTAATTAGAAACTCGTCCAAAGTGCCATAGCGTCCGAAATAGCCTCTTCAAAAAGCTTACAAGTGTTACCTCAGTTGCACTCTGTGCAGTGCCAAATAAGCAACCAATCTGTAGCCTACCAACATAAGTGCCATAATGGCCACGTCCATCCACAAATTGTTGAGTCCCATAGACTTCACAGCTGGGAAGTCTCTCACCCTGCAGAAAACTCCCTTTGAGCATTCATAGTAATCGTTCTCGTCGAATTGTACCCCAAGAAGTAGCTTGTAACAGTAGTAGCTGTAGCTCAAATACTTTAGCCATACTATGAATGGAGGGATTTGTTGAATGTAGTATCCTCCAGCAATGAGGAACACCAATGTTGTGACAGATGCCAAGGTGGTGGCTTGTTTTATGTCCATGAGAAGGGCACCTATGGCCAATCCAAGACTTTGTGACACCAAGACATTGTAGAGGACCACAAGCAGGGAGAGGATAAATGTTAACGGGTCAGCTTTAAGACCACCCATCCAGTAGATTATGAAGACAAATGCAGTTGGTAGTGCAAGCTCTAACGGCAGGTCTCCAAATGTTCTGGCAAGGAAATAAGATGATAAGTGATACATTCCTGATGCTCTTTCCTTTAATAACATCCTTCTCTCTTGTGGGAACGTGAATACTGCATTGTAGAGTGGGTAAAAGCCCCAAAAGACTGAGAAGAAGAAGAGCAGCGCAATCTGCAATGCAACCTTTTTGTTCAGAATTTGGAAAAAGAGTAGTCTTTTCGTAGAGTAGAAGAGCTTGAACCTTACCCGATCTGCAAGGTGAGAAGTTGGGGTGTGCCACCAAAGGAGTCCACCAAGTGTAGCAACACTTATGACTTGGAAAATTCGAAGCCTATTGAAGGATTCGTATCTCCTCTCTCTCAGCCCTCGTTGAAAGAGCACCTTGAACTGATAACACCAGCTTGTGCACCATTGCTCTGACCTCACTTTAAATTCTGTTACATTTAAATAACAATATTTAACATCAGCCACCAAGAGCAATGCAGGAGGTTGAATTGGATTCAATATAGCAAGTAAAAGGTATCAGAATGAAGCTTAATACTTACTTGCTGAGGCATCTTTTGTGTAATTATAAGTTTTGACTTCCAAATTGCATAGCTCGGCTTTCAATGCTGCAGAAATGTTCTTCTCATAAGCAGATACAAGAGCTTCTCTTACCGTCTTCCGTTCTTGTTCCATGGATTCACCTTGCTCAGTCGCATGTTTAGACTCTGGAGAAATGCCTGCACATGTGTAACTAACTTAGACCATTGTCCAAAGCAAAAAATGTCTTGCCTTTACCGTGCTTAACAAAAGGATCAATTGGTCCCTCAGGGTTGGCACAAAGTACGATTTAAGCCTTAATAGTTTCGAAACGTTGAGGGTTAATTTGAACTCTTATTGCAAAAACTTTGCACATAGTTTGATGCTGAACTGACTAAATGGATTATTATTTAATGGTTATTAACAATATTAATTTTTAATTTTTAATTTTTTTTACATGGCTACACCAACAACCCACCACTTATTTTTTCCTATAAGATTTCCAATGGGCTAACTAATTTAGGACAGGATACGATGTACGTACAGCTATGCTCATATGGTTGGTTATGTGGGTCTCAATGTCAAAAATGTTCTAATTTAAGCATTAGCTTTAGTGGGCCAACTAGCAATCCCCACCTCATGCCGATGAAAGCCTAATTGAGGGGAAAGAAGGAAACTTTACTCCTCCCTCTGATGAGGGCAGGTTATGGTTCAGTTACTATTGTTGATTCACCTTCACTTGGAAAAATTAACATGAAGTGATTTCTGGAATAAGCAAAGGAAATGTCTGAATAGAGACAAGAGAGTTACCGTTGGCAAGATCAAGCAAGAGATCCGCAGGATTGACAGTAATAGATGTGGAGAAACCGATAGAGGAAAAATATTCCATGGCTGCAGTGGCGAGGCCATAGTAGATGGGACATCCCTCTGAGAGCAAAACTACCTTATCAAACATGTGGTAAAGTCTACTTGATGGTTGGTGGATAGTAGTGACCACTGTTCGTCCACCAAGTGCTAGCCTTTTGATTATTGTCAGAATCCTCTGAGCAGTTGTTGAGTCCAATCCTGAGGTGGGCTCATCTAACAATAGCAAACTTGGATTGATTAGCATTTCTTGGCCGATGCTTACCCTTTTCTTCTCACCTCCTGATATTCCTCTTACAAGTGGACCTCCAATCATGCTGTTCCGGCACCGAGTCAATCCCAGTTCGCCGATCACTCGCTCCACGTGCTGTACCTTCTCGTCCCTGGTCAATGTTCTTGGTAACCTTAGCAGTGCAGTGAACACAAGAGTCTCGGTAACTGTGAGATGAGGGTACAAAACATCGTCCTGAGCAACAAATCCCGTTCGTCGCTTTACCATGCCCGAGAAGGGATGACTGTTGTACGTGATCTTGCCGGAAAGTTTCCCATTTAGACGGCCTCCGAGAGCAGTGAGTAGGGTTGTTTTGCCACTACCTGATGGACCCAGCATCGCTAAGATCTCTCCTGGCGACACTATGCCTGTTATACCATTTAATATGGTCTTTTCTTGAGTGATCGATGTACCAGCCTGACAAAAATCCTTATTGTTTAGGTTAACTTTGTAGACAACCTCCTCAAACTGAAAAAGGAAGAACAACAATATATATGTCAGGCACTAATAAGAAAGAGAAATGCTTTTCAGTACTGGAGCTAAAAAACAAAAACTTATATATATGCATGATCACTTTTATGACTCGAGGTTGGTGAGATTGAGATGAGACCTTCAAAGTAATAGGATATATGGATAACTGGAGCACAGACTGAGAATTGGCTTGTACAGGATAGGGAAGGACAGCCCTATCATTCGGTTGAGACATCTCTGGAGGAACTTCTACTACTGGAGCAGTGCTGTCGTATTCAGGTTTTGGCACTGTGCAGTTAAGTGACATGAAGACAGCAAATTGCTGAAGTCTGAACTAATGTGTTTCACCGTTAGTGATGATGAGTGTGGTTGTGGAGGGAAGGGAGACGTTAAATAATTTGCCTTTTTTTTTTTTTTCTTTTGTTTCCCCCTGGCTACCCCTAACTGAGCTGGGGCGCATGTGTTTATATAGTGGAGAGAGACGCAGGCCTGGATTTTCTCCATGGCATATGAAAATGATCTTCGGCCCAGCCTCCGTGCCATCCCTTAAGCCAACTTTCCAATATCTCTTCAACTTTTAATTAATTCAAACTGAAAGAACATTTAAGTCAAGTTGATTTTGAGGCATGATAAGTATATTTCATCTATATTAAGACTTTTTTCAGTTAAATGGATACGGACACTTAGCCATGTCTTGTAGTTATGTTGAATTTCATACATCTAACATCTTGAACATGAAATTAGGAATCATACGTCCTCCGGCCGTCCAAGTCTAAACGGTGCCTGAAGCCAAATGGGACAGGGAGTGTCACGAAAGCTAGCAATACTATGCAACCTGACAATCCCAACCGATTTCTGCTGTAACCATCTTCTTCTTTTTTTTATGTGCTTCTAATACGCATGCACGTTGCTAGAAAAAAAAAGAAGACAATTTTTAGAGTACGTGGGATCGTAAAATAAGAAACCCTATCAACTGGGTATTGCCTACTAGACAAATCATGGTGCTTCCCACCTCTTCGCACATACCTCCTAGATCATGAAGCAAGTGGGATCTTACAAGGGCTCAATCTTGTGAAACTCACAGTCTTTCTGACTTCACAAGCTATTGTTATGCCCTTTCTAGACTTGCTTTTCCTCTCATTTCTTTTCCTTTTCCTTTCTTGTCATTCTGTCCTATGATCATATTAAATCTAATGCGCGTGCTATGTGTTTGTGAATCAGAAAAATTCTCATGTCTATTATCATGGTCTTGTGGAATTTTTCTTTCTGAATGAACAAGTGCCATCTCAGTTTAACTGCTCACATAACGTGGAGATTAACTTGTTACTTCTTTTTATGTACTTTTATGGTAGTTAAAGGACAATGGCATGACATCCAGTGCTCCCTGCATATTGGGACCAAGGTCAAGCTATGCGAACTCTTGTTAATCAATGGCCGAAAACACCGATCAAACTGAAATAGCATCACTTCTATGTGTTCTTCCACAAGTTCAAATGCGAGCAAATCAATAAAGAGTATTCTACTCTCCGATGAATTATTTCAGTTATCCACGACTATCAACAAATTAGATCCCAATGCCACAGCTCCAAAAACATTTTCACATGTAAGATAATATGTCTAAATTTAGGATTACATTATATATATTGTGTGTGTGTGTGTCAAAAACTTCATCTCTAGTTTAGGTGCAATTTTGACAATTCCATGAAACTCAATGTAGATTACACCACTCTCCTGAACCCATGTCAGCTGTTCCTATATATGCCTCTCTCATCAGCATAATATGCTTGTTATTCAAAGTTATATTACAAAAAACATAAATGATAAGAATACAAGTGTATGTAATACAGTCCAAGCCACCCAAGCATTAGAGCAGGTATCGCGTTTTATTTACGAGGCATAGTATATGCCCGCTTTTTAATGAAGGGAATTTTAACTTTTCTGTTTAGAGTGCTTATAGAAAAAATAAATAAATAAACTCAAAGAGGAGAGGTGGTGGGAACCCCAGTCAACTAAAGAAAATTGAGGGTGAAAGTACTGCACTTGTCTAAATATACAGTAAAGCAGAGAAGAAAACGAAAGTTAAAGGTTCGTTTCTTTATAAAGACTAATTGATTCTTACATTTATACTCCCTTGAACAACAAAAACAAAAACAGCTGATGGGTGATTCATTCTTTCTTCTTTTCAATTGCTTTTTTTCAGCATTCGTACGTATCACCCAAATTACTATTGCACCACTAGTGCATCTGATTATGAGGTAATTATACATTAATTCGCTTCCTCTAAAAATATGTCCATGCAAAAGATAGGTGGGCAAACATCTAAATGCTAAAAAAAGCAAATGTCTCTCTAAAGATGTGTGTTCAACTAATAAACGATTTAATTCAGGTTGATTGAAAAAAAAAAAACAATTTTGAGTTTAACAACGATATTTGTTAAAGGGATATACCCTACATGTAAACAACTATATTCATAAAAGATAAAGCTTTCATATAGTTTTGTTTAGGGCTGGCTATGTCTGAATAAAAGATAAAAGAGAAACGGAGACAGGAATGATTAAAGAAGAACCCATCAATTGGATTCCAATTTCTGTCCATACAAATACAATAATCCCAGAAAGTGCAAAGTGAGATAATTACTAACATATACATACATACACATCTATATATATATATAGGTGGGCCTCCAAATCTAGTGATATTTCTACCACCAACTTGTCAATATTTTTTATAACGCATGCAAGTGGTTTTGCCTTCCACTAGTCCATGCCCTTTGCTTTAATTTCTTTTGTCTATATATGTTCCAAATATATCAAATCTTATCATCTACACTCTCCTTGTTTGATAGATTCTCTAATCTTTAATGAGAAATTGAAGATCTTGTCAGTGCCAGAATTTCATATTCAAACTCCAAAAATTTCTAGACAGGATAATAATTTGAGTTCCTGATAACGATTAGTTATCTATGAGCATGGCAGAATTGTACTAGATCTTGACGGGCACATAACAAGTGGATTATTAGGAAAGGTTTATGGCTCTACAGGACTTTGGACCATCAGACGACTGTTCTCATATTAATCCGCTACTAATAACGACTCCTCAGTATTCTTGTGGCAATGGCTTGTGCAGAATAGATCTTTCGCTTACCTGAGAAGGACATGCACCAAGGAGTCTACAGTAACATAATATATAGGAACTTGGAAACCATAGCTGGTCGATGGTCTGATAATGATTCAGATTCATAATGCTTTTTTGAAGATAGAGAACTAGATGCCGATCAAAAATTATGAGCAAAGGAGGATTCTACATAATTTTTTTACGGATGATATTGTTGACTACTCATTGCAATAATTACTGTTGATGCAAATGGGATTACAGTAAATCTAAAGAGAAGATTTAACTTACTGTGCACAGAAACAGACATAAAATAGGAATTGGAAAACGGAAATAACATAAACACTAACTGTAAAAGTTATATAAGAGTGGAAGCACTAAATAAAATAGATATTATATGCATAATATGACCTTCCGTTTAACAAAGGCGACAATAGCTCTAGGAAACACAAATGAGAGTAATAAGAATGTTGCTTTAGATGTTTTTAGGGTAACATATTTTTCCTCTTTTTAGTTATTTAATATTTTTCAATAAACGAACTTGTTTTGAAACCCTTTTTTAGCTTCCGATTATGAGCGACTGAAACACGAGCTTTCATGCATGTATCATAATAGCTATAATTCTTAAACAATTATCATTTCAACTGATGAAATTGAAGCTAATTATTTTGGTTTCGTGCGCGGGTGAGATAAAAGACATCTTAGATTATATACCGATTAACTAGAGTATTAGTGGTTATTATTATACCCCTTTTTTTTTCAGAATGAACTTATTTAATTTATAGACTGCATTTGATACATTATAATCACGTTATATATTATGTGAGAAGTGAAAACACAAATGTATATATTTTTGCGTGGTGCACACAAATTTTTATGGATTTAAGTATTTTATAACCACTAATCACTTGATCAAACCCATGTTTCAATTATATTAAGTGGTCGTATAATTATGTAGAATAAATCAGAAGTATTGTCTGAATGTAACGTGTTGTACGTAAAGTCTAGATCTAATTCGTTGTTTTAGCTAAAATAAATTTTAGAACTATATATATGTAATAACTATATATACATATGCAAAAACATCTAAAATTTAAAAACAAGATTAAAAAAGAGACTTAATCAATTAAATTAAAAAATAAAAACGCTTTAAATAAAGGTTTATTAAAATGTTTGATATAACATAAAAAGTTTAGGTTTTAAAGGATAATGTTTAATAGAGATAGCAATGCTAATTTTAAAAATTTTAAAAATATAAAATAACTTTTTTCTAATTAAAAAACACCTGAATTTTAGTCCTTTAAGTGGTCCGTTGCCATCCATGGCTAGTTATAGGGTATTGATGACATCATACATTACCTCCTGCCTCTGCCTTGCCCAGGTTTAACTCGAAGAAAGGGATTAGGTGGGTTTTGATGAGTGCTTACTGGTAAAACCACTCGCGCCTATTTTTCCAACAATAAGAGGTTACTACGGTATGTTTTTTGTCCTATATATAACTAAAAACACTTTAAAAAAATCAATAATGTCCTCATCACATAAATAATGATGTAATGTACAAATCCAGTTACAATGAGAAATTATATTAACAAATGAGATACTTGGATAAAAAAGAAGGTCCCAAAAGTTCTTGTTTTGAGTTATAATTGACGGAAATTTTACACCATAATTAACAATGATCACTATTTATTTAAAATGAAATTATTATCATTAAAAATTTGGATTTTGTACATATTGTTAGTAAAACAGTTGTATTTTTACATTTAATAGGAATAAGAATACTAATTTATACAAAAGTAATATAATTAACAAAAATTACTCTAATTCACAGAAAAGTCAATATGAGACTGTTGAAAGAATAAAAAAATCGGCTTTACTGTGCACAATGGCAACGAAAGGACTGGGAGAGACCCGTTTATAATGGAAGAAGTAAGAGAAGTGGAGGAAAAACATTGAAATAGCAATAATAATCATGAGGCCGGCGAAAAGGAGTTAAGGGCTCAACAGGCGTGGGTGAAAAAGAAGTTTCATAAGAAGGTAAACAATGGAAGTAGCAACAACATTCCCCACAATTGCCAAATATAAAAGAGTAGTGAGGATGGAATTGGTCCATGATTACTAATGATTAGATTTACCATAAATGAAGGGCAACTAAATAAACTAATGGAAACTTGATTTAGATACTAAATAAACAAAAAGAGTACTTTTATATGTGTAAATTCTCAGTAAAAATGTAGATAGAAGGAAATGAGTGGAAAAGGGACGGGGTGTCCACCAAATGATTTGGTAGATCTTCTCAGGTAAGTCAGTGAGCCGTTTGAATAATTGTTATTATTATTCGCACTTGGAAGTGCGTGCCACGAGTCGCCTTCCTAACTCCCTTCACCAGCTCATGCGTCTACCACAACCTTTCTTGTTTTGTGATTTTATTATATAGGATTTGCTTCTTCAGATCAACATCAATCCTTTCAATTGCTTTTAACGAAATAAATCATCAGGCCAGTAAAAGTCAATACTATCTGAATCCCCACCGTATTGGCCATTGTACCGTCTGATGCGATCTGGATCCCAACCACCGCAGCAATGAAACTTGTCTTAAGCTCATTGACTAGTTCAGTTAATGCTAGCACTATTATGAAAAAAAAAAAGAGATCTAACTAATTACTAGCCTAACTATCGCTAACAATTCATTATCCATTCTTATACCATCACGCACTTACAAATATTCCAATTTTAATTACTTCATTAGAGCAGTTGCATGTTTTCATAGTGATATGCTGGGATGATCATAACTTGCTAATTAATCAATGAACAAACCCTACAAGAAAAGCGAGAATTAGCGACGAAAAATTATCAATAAAAAATTATCGATGAAAAATATACTGTTGCAAATTACCGATAAAAAATTCATTTCCGTTGGTAAAATTGACGGAAGAATTTTTATTTAGTGATGGTACTAATATCTGTCGTTAAATATTGAGGGAAATCATCCTGGTAAATTTTGCGATGAATTTTAGCGGCGAAAAATTATAGACAAAAATATATCATTGCAAATTACCGATGAAAATTTTTTTTTTTAGCGACCGATATAGAGGGAAATCATCTCGGTAAATTTTGCAATAAACTTTAACGACTGTATAAGATATCCTTTAGTAGGGCATTTAGGAATGGTATAAAATATCCATCGGTAAAAAGGTGGGAATTATTGGTGGAATAAAATTTCTATCGGTAAATTCTGTCAGTAAATCTTTTTTAAATTTAAACTCACCCGACATCTCCCCCTTCCCACCTTAATATTCTTCTTCCTTCGTCCTGCGACTCATCTTCGGTTTTCTTCTTTTTAGTTTCTCTGTTGTGGACTTCTTTTCTGACTCGTGTGCGTTATCTTCTCCGGTCATTGTCATGGTATTCTTCAGTGGAGGTACTTTTGTAACTATTGTTATGAGTTTTTTCGTATATTGGATGAAAGTTAATTTTAGTATTCGACTACTTTCGTTTATTTGTATATTTTGTGATTGGAAAACAAATTTAAGGTATAAATGTTAGTGATGGAAGGGACAAAATGTAATTTTAGTTGTAATGTTGGGATAAATTTTTGATGCATGTAAGATGTTTGATGAAATGTATATTCATTGAAAAAAATGATTTCAATTCTTTTTTAGTATGAATTTCATAATTTCAATTATTTTACTTTAAATATGATATAACTTACATTGATATTTTTGTAATGCATTATATTTAGATTATAGTATAATATGATATGCTTAAATGCAGGTAAATTTTAAAAAATAGTTAACAAATTTATCAACATAAAAAATATCCGTCGGTAAAATATATTGGATTTACCGATGGAATAATCAAATCCGTTGGTAATTTTTTGACAGAAAAATCTTCTCCTTCGTTAAATTTACCGATTGAACAAAATTTTCGTCGATAAATTTACCAATAATGTAAAAAAATTTCGGCAGTAAATTTACCTACAGTCGTATCTCCGATGCCTTTTTTCGTCAGTAAATTCTGTCGCTAAATAACCTTATCGACGAAATGTGTACAAATTCTGTTGGTAATTTCTGTCTCTAAATTCTATTTTTCTTGTAGTGAAAGTTAAAGTTGGTATTGTAAGATTAGAAATATCCAACTGAAAATTAGCTAAATCTTAGCTTACTAAGAAACCATCAGACTGATTAAAATTATTCTCTCCTCTTCTTCAGTGTTCCAAATGATTGTGCATGGAGTGGTATATCCTTGGTTTCAATTTTTCACCCATTTATCATACCAGTTAAACAATTTTCAGTTAAAAAGTCAATGCTTAATTATTAAACCGTGTAAAATGCTATAGAATAAATTCCTAATAGATAACATTTGCAGTAAAGAAGATGAGATTCCTCCTTCACCGACCAATTTCGAATATATCCTTTTCTGTAACGATTACAATCCAAGTTCGAATAATTGACACGAATGGAGTTCACTTTAGAGAAACCAATTGAATATAACCTGTCAAACTTCTGGTATAAAATAAAAAGGTAATTTTATAAATTGGCAATCATTATATATATATACAAATTTCTTGAAAACATATAGTAACTTACAAATTATATATAATAAATTATTTTACAAATGAAAGGATTGAGCTATATCAAAAGATTATATTAGTAACTATAAAGAATGACATAAGTTTATAAGTAATTCTATTGAAAATTTCAAATTTAAAAATAACTAAATAATTGCTTAGGAATAAACAATTGAAGTGCTAAGTGATTTTTTTTAAAATTTTTTGAATAATATGGAAGTGCAGAGTGTTTAGAATGATGTAAAAAGGTAATTCTGTGAATGGTGTTAGTACACCACTTTGTTTGATGGAGACTAGATGCTAGCTGATTGCCCTAAAACTGAAATTCATTACATTATCTCTAACCACATTATTTTGCTCAAAAGGTGAGGCATAATGGGAGGGGGGAATTATTGTATAATCATGATTAGACATAGACAGTTGCTAATGATATCATAAGCAGTTGATTAACAGTTTCAATACATGACATGATCACCAAGGAAGAATGAAATGGAGTGAAAAGTTGAAATTTTGTAAAAGATTTCTGAAAACAACTTCACCGAAAAGACGTGATTTGGTTGTGGCATTCCATATAGAAACGGATACTGTATATGGCCATCATCAAATCTTCCACCAAATTGCCTATACGACTATTCAATCTACCTAGCTAGTCGTAACCCCACGCACAACCTATGCGCACGAACATAGTCACGCAGAAGTGATTGTCCTACAATCCTTTGAAAGATGGATTCAGATATTCATGTGGAATCTGATTAAGATATGTCTAGCCACCTGAGCATCTAGAAAAAGATCTTGCTCACCTGCAGGAGTTCCATCAATTAGCTAGCACTTGTCCTATGTATACGAAAGTACAAACTCCATCCAAATGGAAATAATTTAATATTAACCACTTAAAGAGAACTGACGGATTTACGTAGCCGGCATAGAGTAAGAAGGTTTTGCTCCTGAATCGATTTTAGTTGTTTACATTTTACATTTGGAAACCAGATTAAGTTAATCGCCAATAATTGTTTTCTGCTTATCCTTTACTTGCAAGATCTAACTTATTGAATAAGTGCGTACAATGTATTCCGACGTAATCTTTGTACGATTTGCCAGTCACAGCCCATTGCTGTGACACTTTTGAGAAATGATTATTTAGCAGTATTTGTAAATGTTAAGAATAGGTTTTTTATAAAATTACAATTACTGTTATTTTGATTAAATCTTTTAATTAGTTGTGACTTGTCTAATTTTTTATTTGTGTAAATCTAGTTTTTAATCAAAAAATGTTTATAAATAATAGTATTGTGATAATTATGGAATAATTAGGTGTACCTATATCATGTATATCTCTAATATTCTTAGAAGATTCTTCGTTATTTTCTGTAACCACTTGGATACTCTAAAGTAGAAAGTTGTTGGGCTGTATTGCATATATATTTCTAATTTCTTCAACGAGGAAACACAGGAAATCATTCTCACAAATTCCTTTATAGTATCAGGCAGGGAAAAGAAAACCATAGCTAATTATTGAACCTGATGCAACACCAACACCATGGGTGATGGAGACGACAAAGGGAAGAAGCCAATGTCCCTTGAACCTACTTCTCTATATTATCTTCATCCTTCTAACCATCCTGGAACGAATATCTGTCAGGTGATTTTGAAAAGTGATAATTATCAGGAATGGTAAAAGAGTTGTGCAACGCTTTTCAACACTACAAGGAAAATGTCATTTAACGAATGATATTACCGACGAAAAATCTAAACATTCCATCGAGAAGACAGTTTAGTGACGAAATTTACCGACGAATCAAGGTGTTGTAAAAATAGTCGTAGGTAATAATTTTCGATGAATAATAGACTATCCGTTAATAAATTTACTGACAGATATTTTATGTAACCATTGGTGAATATACTGACGATTTTTTCTGCAGTCGACCGTCGGTAAAATTTTGACGGTCAAAATGTGCCTATCGACAGATTTACAAACGGTATTAGTTATTTCATCGGATATTTTATTACAACATTAACGACGATTATGCTTGTTCCGTCGATGAGTATACCGACGATTATTCTGTGGCAAATCCTGCCAGTAAAGTTAGTGACGAAAATGGTTATTACTTACTGTTAATATTACCGACAGTTTGTTATTTTTCGTCGGTAAATATAATTGATTTTATTGATGAGTTTTTATTTTTCCATCAGTAATTTTTTTAAAAATCCCATCATTAAATTTTATTTGATGATCTTATGATTGATGCATAATTTAAACAGTTAAGAATTATTTGTGCATAATATTTTGATTTGTTTATACATTAAATTTGTTTAAACAGAAAGTTAATTGATGATATAAAGTTAAAATTATCTTAATTCATAATAAAAATATTAAATGGTACATAATAAGTATTTTTAATTCAAATGAAATGACTAGAAGTACACTATTGATTTAGTGATCGCGGATGCTCTAATTAGTGCGATGAGATGCTACTCTTCCCTTTCAACTCATCCATCTCATTACAGAGCTGAGCTTGGTATTCCATCGACTGTTGCAACTGAGTTGTCAATGTCTGTATTGTGCTTTGAAGCTCATGGACTTTATTGGTTGTCGACCACCTACTAGATGTTGCTGTATTCGACATAGAGGATTGTAAATAATATGTGTTTACAAATGAACCTAAGTCGAATATCCTTCCATAATGGTCCCTATCACCTACTGCATGAAGATAAGTTTGAGTCTCACCAACATCTTCAGATTGCTGAGATTGCCATTGAATGCTTTTTGGTTATATCAGAAGGCAATGTTTGTAAGTGATAATTATTAAGCATTCTTATTAAACCATAAATTTGACATACATTTAGTTCTCTACATTGGGTGTTGACGAATGTCACACCGTCATGCTTCTTAGTGTGAGTGTGCAAAAAGAGCTGACGGGGAATAAACTTCATGCCCATAGACTTTTCCTAAATAAGAATAAAATGTTATAAGTGAACTAGAATTTATAAAAATTTTGACAGAATTTTCTCTATTTTTATGATATTTACCCCTTGTTGAACAAAGAAAATAACTTAACAATACAACCATATATGACACAAAACATTTATAACATTATCATTCTCTATAATACACATATTTTCATTCCAAAATTCACACATCAACTTAAATTGAAATATGGCAAAGTGAAAAAATCAGAATATAAATGTAAAATGTACATACTTACAAGTCTTTCTGCATACTTGTGGTGGGTAATAGATCCTTCCATAGGCACGGGAAGACTCTCTTCCCCCTCCCCCCCCAGTATTCCACGTCCGTTGGTTGAATAACGCTCTGAAATAGACATTGCCTAAAGTGATGTCTAATATTGCTACCAACGATTCCATATTTGTTTAAAAATATAAGGCGGTTGTACACCAGCCTCGTGTATCGCACCAACAAATTTTTGATAACATGTACATGCTCTTCTTTCTCATACTTTATTAATGATCACGTCAATGTCAAAATCCAAAAAAAAATCTTTCTAAAACAAAAGGAAAAAAATTCGATTAATATTTATAATGTAATAATATTTATCTAATTAATGTATTAAAATCAAATTAAAAAGAAAATATTTTTTTAATCTCAAACTCCTGATAGCAAAATTTCTTTGTGGCCTGAGAGATATTCTTCCATACATAACCCTCAAAATCAATCTTCTCCTTGAATTTAGATGTCATGTTTCTTAAGCATGGTCTAGATGGAATCAACCTAATATAAAAACAAATACCATTTTTAAAAATTTAAAACTATAACTTAATTATAAACATATAGTGTTTCATGTATTTTCACTTACAAATTATTAACAATTGTGATGTAAGTTCTCCATCAGGCCCCTCAGCTCTAGACTGGCAACCACCTCCTTCATCCGCATCGTTTACCCTTGATATCTTTATCACTATAGGGGTCGTGGATGATGTAGGGGTGGTGGATGGTGTAGTAGCAGGTATGGAAGGTAATGCCTCATCTACAAGTGTAGTAGCTGGAGGGAGAGGAGGTGATTCAGTTTTAGCTACAGAATGTGATGCTTCACCTGGCCAGTAAGTACCTCCGAATCGTTGTCTGAACCTTGGTCGCATTATATTATATTTCTCTTTAGTGGCATATTTCAACCTAAAATTCATATTTGATTTAACTTTTTAGAAATATATCAATTTGAATTCAATATTTTACACAATATATTGAAAAAGAAATAATTGATTTATTGAATATAATATTCAATTACAAACACAAATTAGTCGCTATCATCACTTAATTGTAAATCAAAATCATCTTCTTTTTCTGAAGAATTAGAATCAAAGTCAAGCTCCTCTTCAGATCTCTAGCCCTCGTCACCCTTTCTAGATGAAATTTCAATATATTCATTAGATGGATTGCTCAAAGGTTCATTATCCTGATATGTGACAGATGCATTTATTTCATATATATCTTCCTAAATGCTTCACTTTTAATTCTTTGTTCTCCTTTTTCATGTGATTCAAAAACACCTCTACGTTTAACTTTGCAAACGGCTAACTAATTTGACTTATCTCATCGTAAGCTAGGATGTAGCGCCCCTTTACTGTAGAGTACGCACCGGAACACCCGTGGGTCGTCCCGATACATATCCTACAATAAGGGAGAGCTACGATTGGTCACTTCACTACAATACTCTCATGGCATCAAATTCATAAAACCGTAATATAAAAATCACTATATTTGGAAATCCAAAAGCTTTCTCATTTCATATCGTCAAAATAGAAATTTACAAGACTATCAGTTTACTCCAAAAGGAAACTGATACAAAAATCTAACTAGATCATCCCCAAAACAATCCCAGCTGACCGACCTGTGTGCCATGACTTCTCTTGCCAACTAGATTCACACGGTAGGAAAAGTCTTTCTCACTGGAGCTAGGAGTCTACTCACTCGATCCTGAAAAATAGTTGCAATTTTGGGTGAGTTTGCGAACTCAATGAGAAGTCATCATCGATGGTTCACTCAATTCATGCATTTCGCAGACAATTCACAGATTCTCATACAATAGCAGAAATCAGAATTTCACAAAATAGTTTTCACAGAAATATAAGCATTTAACCCTTTTTCCCAAATCACAGTACAATCAGATGCATACATAACATTTTTCCATTATTTTCCATTTTAAAATCTGTGTTGTGACTGAGCGTATGTACTGTCCCACTATTGGGCGCATTAAACGTTGAGCATATAGCTCTGAACTGTCCCTTTTCGGGCGCATTAAACGTTGAAGGCGTCTTAGGGGTAGGAGAGCCCCCTAGGTATACACTACTTTCCACGCGTTTTAGGGATAGGAGAGCCCTTTGGGTATGCACTATTCCCTCTTGAGCACGAGGCTCTTTTCCAGTAGTCGAGCTTGTAGCTCTCGGTGGCAGCTCCAGTCACAACCGTTATTAATCAATCGTTCATGAAATTCATTTATCACAATGCAATCATATCCATTTTATCGAAAATAGTCATATCGTTCTCAATCACACATTACCATACATTCACAATTTAATACATTGAAGCATGAACATTTCGCAATCACAAACAATTTACACTTCAATGTCAAAACACTCAATTCCTTGGACCTTCAGTCCGAGATTTCAAACATAACAATTCACATATACCCATCATTGTTTCCCACAAAATTCTAAATACAGAACATTTAACAATCAAAGATTGAGGAACCAACTAAGTTACTCACCTGTAACTTCCGAGCTACTGCCTGGAAG
>JANZLD010000005.1:15527019-15541235 GCA_026413575.1 Erythroxylum carthagenense | reverse complement strand
AGGTCTCAACAACCAGTATTCTTTCACACTTAGCCTCTGCAGGCTATCTGTAAGACTTTTCTTCTCGAAAAAATACTTGAACACTTGTTACAGAAAAATAGCACTCAGCTAAATCACTTTTTCACGTTGTAATCTTTTCTCACTATTTTGTATGTGCGTATAAGTCTCTGACTCAGTATGTAACTTTTTGTAACTGTTTGTGTAACTTTTCAATCTTCGACTTCGACTTGTATTTATAGCCTTCGTCTCCAACTACTTCTTGAATCTTGAATCTTGAATCTTGAAACTTGAAAGAAACGGTTTAATCAATTGAGTTCTGTAACTAACTCGAACTGACTCTTGCGTCTGCTTCTTTTCTGCGTCTGTGTCTACATCTACGTCTGCTTTGCGTCTGCATCTGCTTTGCGTCTGCTTCTGCGTCTGCATCTGTGTCTGAATTCGTCTTGTTTTGTTTTTCTTCTGTGTACGTCTGTGTCCGACTTCATCTGTTTTGTTTTTATTTTTATTTGATCTCTTTTTGTTATACATCAAAATCGTATTTAAGTAAAGTCATTTTGACTTAACACTAAGGATTGAAAATGATGGGGTGAGTTGTGAAGCTCAGTGGCTAATATATTTATAACCATTGGTAACGAGCACATAAAATCAAGCGTATATATATATATATATCTCATCTTTCTCTAGCAATTCAATCATAAACTATTCTAGCTCACATATTCAAAGTTAAAATGTCATCACATAGAACTTGTCATGTATATTTAACCATCAAAGCATAACACTCAATTTTGTATCATACTTGACAAATCAATGATGAAATGCACTAACAAAATGGCTTAAGAGTCCCATGGATCGAAATGGAGAAATTGACATTTACACCATGAATTAAATGAATCCATTTCTTAGGAGCTCATATGCCACAAGTGGGCAGCCGGGAGAAGGCTTTAAGTCAACGTGCACGTGACGAACGAAATGGTATCTCTCTTGCCCAAACACAAGCAAATTTTTATGCTCAATTCATTCCATCACATTTTTGTATTGTCATGCTTCTTATGCTATTTCCTCTTTTAATCATACCAAATGTCATAACATCTTTCAAATCATAACATGATAATCAATCATAATGCATTTTTTGTTCCAACAAACACAACAATTCAAATTCAAACAATTAAGCATACACATATAGGTAAGAAATTTTGCCCATCTCCAAAATAACTATAAACATATTACCCACCTAAATTGCTTGGAAATCCAAACTCAAGTTTGCCTTTCCTCTTGCTCTTGTATAGGATTGTCATGGTTTCTTCAAACAAACCAAATTTCCGTTCAAACCAATATTCCAATAAAAAATCCATAAAGCTTCAATAATTAAGAATAAATAGAAATTGAGCTTAGACTTAATCTACCCATAATTTATCTAGACTTGCAAAACTAAAACCTAGTTCAAAAACCCACGAAAATCAAAATGGGTTCCTTGGGTTCTCTTCTTTATCCCTTCATTCCCAACATAAACCCATTTCTTTACTTCTTTGTCTACCTAAACAAGAAGAAAAGATGATGGAAATTTACCTAAAACAAGTTGATTCTTCTTCCTTCTTCTTCTTTCTCCCTCTCCACGATTTTCTTCTTCTTTTCCTAGCTTCTCCATATTTTTCTTCTTCTTTCTTTCTTCCTTCACGATTTTCTCCCCTTCTTTCTTATTCAAGATCACTTTTTGCCTTGCCTTTCCAATTTTACCCCTCCTCTTTTAACATAATGTTTACTAACTCCTTTAACCTATTAAATACCATACTATACTTTAACTTAATTCTACCATTTCTATTCAAAAAATCTAATTTCTATTTATGCTTGCTAAATTAATGACTAAATTTTAAAAATAAACAAATAAATAAATAAATAAAATTTTTTGTACAATAATTCTCCTCCCCTTAAAGAATTTCATCCTCGAAATTCTTACCTGAGTCTACACTAAGATGTGGAGACTTCTCCTTCATGGCTTCCAAAGGCTCCCATATTGCTTCCTCTCTTGCATGGCTCTTCTATAAAACTTTAACCATCTTCACAGTATTGTTTCTCAAGACCTTATCCTTTGAATCTAGAATCTCTCGTAATTGTTCTTCATAATTCAAATCTTCCCTTAATTGAACCTATGAAGGTTGGACTATATGTGAAGAATTTGATCGGCATTTTCTCAACATTGATACATGGAAGACATTGTGAATCGTAGATAATTCTGGTGGTAAGGCTAACTTGTAGGCCAAAGGCCTAATCTTCTCTATAATCTCATAAAGGCCTTTGTATTTTGTACTGAGCTTACCCTTTTTACCAAATCTTAAGACTCCCTTCTATGGAGAGGCTCTAACAAATACTTTGTCTTCAACTTCAAATTCCATCTCCCTTCTATATGTTTTTGTATAGCTCTTCATCCTATCCTAAGCTACCTTGAGTCTCTAGTTCACCAATTTAATCTTGTCGACTGTAGTTTATACCAACTTAGGTCTTAAAAGTCTCCTTTCACCTTTTTCATCCCAACAAATAGGAGTTCTGCATCTCCTATCATACAAGGCCTCATTAGGTGCCACTTGAATCCCTGAGTGTTAGGAATTCTTATAAGCAAACTCAATTATAGATAAATGATCATCCTATGAACCTTTGAAGTCCATAACACAAGCTCTTAACATTGCCTCCAATGTTTGTATTATCCTCTCTAATTGGCCATCAGTTTGTGAATGGAAAGCTATGCTAAAATGCAACTTAGTTCTTAAAGCCTCTTATAAGCTTTCCCAAAATCTGGAGGTGAATCTAGGATCTTTATCTGAGACCATAGAACTTGGAATCCCATGAAATCTAATTATATCATCTATGTATTTCTTGTCCAAAGCATTTAAAGAATCTAATTGTATAATAGGCAGGAAATATGATGACTTGGTTAGCCTATCAACAATCACCCATATTGCATCATACTTCCTACTAGTTCTTGGCAATCCCATCGAGAAATCTATTGTAATCTTCTCCCATTTCGGTTTAGGATTAGACAAAGGTTTAAGCTTGCCAATAGGTGCTTGATGTTTTCCTTTAAGTTGCTAACACACTAAGCATTTTCTAGCATATCTGTAACATCTTTCTTCATTCCTCTCCACTAGAAGTGCTCTTTTAAATCTCTATACATTTTTGTATTCCCCGGTTGCATTGCATATGGAGCATTGTGTGCCTCATTAAGAATTTCATTCTTCAACTCTAACATGTCCGGAATACATAATCTGTCAACTATTCCCATCAATCCATCTTCTCTTATCACTATTTCAGAGGACTTACCATTTTTAATTTCTTCTCTAAGCTTGCTCAGAACTTATCTTGCTCCTACAATTCCTTAATCTTCTCATTTAACACTGTCCTGATTCTAAAATTGGCCAATATATAACCAGATTGAACTTGCCTCAATGTCACTTTAAGTTTGGCTAATTCCCCCAACAAAGGAAGATATACTGTCTCCTCATATGCCATAGTAGATTTTCTACTCAATGCATCAGCTACTACATTATCTTTCTCCGAGTGGTAGTCTATCATCAAGTCATAATCCTTCAGTAGTTCTAACCACATTCTTTTCCTTAGATTTAACTCTTTTTGGCTTGTCAAATATGTAAAACTCTTGTGGTCTATAAATACTTTGGTGGTGAATCCATATAGGTATTGTCTCCATATTTTTAATGCATAACTTATGGAAGCTAGCTCTAAGTCATGCATAGGATAATTCATCTCGTAGGGTTTTAATTTCCTAGAAGCATAGGCAATCACTTTATCTCCTTGCATCAACACACACCCCAATCCCTTCCTTGAGGCATCACTATATACTATATACCTATCACTTCTAAAAGGCAAGGTCAAAATTGGTGTAGTCGTGAGCCTATTATTGAATTCCTTAAAGCTTTTCTAGCATTCCTCTATCCACACAATCATCTGATTCTTCCTCGTCAATTTGGCAAGTTGGGCCATTATCATGGAAAAATCCTCTACAAATCTTCTATAATAACTAGCTAAACCCAAGAAACTCCTCACTTCTGTTATATTCTTAGGTGCTTCCCATTTAACTACAACTCTTATTTTCCTTAGATCCATATGTACTCCTTTTTTTTATGAAATTACATGTCCAAGAAACACTACTTCCCTTGACAAAAATTCACATTTATTGAATTTGGCATACAACTCTTTCTTTCTCAATGTCTCCAAGGTAATTCTTAAATGTGCTCCTTGTCACTCTTGGAATAAACCAATATATCATCAATAAAGACTATGATAAATCGATCTAAGAAAGGCTTGAAGACTTTTTTCATTAAGTCCATAAAGGCTACAGAGGCATTTGTTAATCCAAAAGGCATGATTAAGAACTCAAAATACACATATCTTGTTCTAAAAGTAGTTTTTGACACATCAAACTCCTTTATTCTCAACTGGTGGTAACCTGATCTCAGATCTATCTTGGGGAAGACTTTTATCCCCTTGCAATTGATTAAACAAATCTTCTATGTGTGGAAGCGGATATTTATTCTTGATAGTGACATGATTAAGCTTCCTGTAGTGCACATACATTCTCAACGATCCATCTTTCTTCCTCACAAAAAGAACTAAAGCTCTCTAAGGTGAAGAGCTAGGCCTAATATAACCTTTCTCCAACAACTCTTCTAACTACTCTTTAAGCTCCTTTAATTCTGTCGGAGCCATTCTATAAGGTAGAATTAATATCAATGCAGTACCTGGAAGAAGCTCGATGGGAAACTCAATTTCTTTAGGTGGTGGTAGTCTTGGTAATTCCTTTGGAAAGACATCTAGAAATTCCATGACCACATGTATTTCTTCTAAATTTCTCCATCTACCTTCGTGTCTACAACATATGCCAAGAATGCTTCACATCTTTCCTCATCATTTTCTCTACTGTCAGAGCTGAAATAATTTTAGGTAGGCTTACTTTCCTGTCTCTCATAAACAGCACCTTTCTACCTTTGTCTAACTCAAACCTTACTATCTTCTATTTGCAATCTAAGTTGACATTATATTTTTCTAACGTATCTATGCCCAAAATTACATCTAATCACCCCATCTTCAATGGCATTAAATCCATCACCATTTGTTCTCCACTAATGAATATTTTACAATCTCTATAAACTTGACTAATAATAATATACTAGTGATGGGGGTATTAACCATTAAAGGACTATCTAATGGGCTCAAACTTCTACCATGCACAATTTTACTTAACAAAAAAAAATGAATAAGTAGACCTCAGATCAATTAAAATAATAACATCATCATTAAAATATTTAAACCATACTAGTCATAACTTCTGGAGCTGTCTCTGCGTCCTCTCTCGTCATTACAAACACCCCAGCTAGTGCTTGCCCCCTTAGTCTTCCTGAATGATTTACTTTCTTGGTTGCCTCAGAAATTCCCACTTTAGTTGCAGTCTTGTGTCCCACAGTCTCTGCCCTTTGGAAGCTTGCATATGAGTTCCCTCTCGTCTTGCATACTACAAGCACTCTCTAGCCATGTGCCCTTTTTCCCTACAGTTAAAATAAGCTCCAGTCAATTTGTAGCACTCCCTCTTATGGAATTTACCACAACGATCGCACTTGGGATGGGTGGCTTATCTTCCTCTTCCCTTCTACTGCCTCCTATTGTTGAGGATTGATAAGAAACAGTTCTCATCTGTCTAGACCTGCTTGTGTCATAGCTCCTATCCTCAGACTGTATGGGGAAAGTCTTGACACTCCTCTCTAATACAGGAGCACCACCTCTCCTCTTAAACTATTCTCTCCCTTGTCTCTTTCTATTTATAGCGCTCTTTATATTCTTCATATTCTAAACTCAACACTGCTTCTAGCAACTTTTGAAAGTCACATAAATATTACGCCGTCACTTTTTCTCTGAAGGCTAAATGCAATTCCACTTCAAACCTACGACACTTAACTGCTTCACTCATCATCATCTCAGCTGCATATCGGGACAATTGCGTAAATATGCACTCATATTTGCTCACTGTCATCTTCCTCTGAGTGAGACTCAGAAATTCCCTTTGCTTCTACTGGACATATACCTCAAACAAATATTTATTTTTATAAGTAGCTAGGAAGTCCTTCCATGTCAAAACTAATAGTTTCATCTAACTCCCCGGTACACTTTCCCACTAATCTCTCTATAGCAAGCTTACAGTATATTTGACTCTTTCATCATCCTCACAGTCCATTTGCTCCGGTACCATTTTTCTCTTCCTCAACCATGTTTCAGCTTCTTTTGGATCAGTTGTTCCATAAAAATCTACTGCCCTATAGTTCTTAAGCTTATTAAACTATTTTCGTTTCTTAGTTGGGGCTGGAGCAGAAGTTTGTGCCATCTGGCCTATGGCCTGGACAAAAGCCTGAGCAAAGGCTTAGAACAATTTAAGGTCTAAGGGAGTAGGCACCTGCTCGTATGGCATAGGTGACTCATGCATCTATGATCGAGAGGGCCCATTACCATGCCCTATAGAAGCCTCAGTATTTCCTGATGGCCTAGACTCATCAATACCCTCCCCTCTTGGTAGAGAGTCAGGTACAACAAATCCTTGCAAAACTTCTCGTGTTCTTCTATATGGTGGCATCTTACTCCTCAATTTAAACACTAACGATTAGCTTACATTTTATTTTAATCTTATTTCCTACATGTATGCATGATATGCATGTTACTTAATCCAATCAATCAATTCAACAATGCAACAATTAAGCACACATCATAATAATTTATACCACCATATATTCTAAGCCTATAAATCCTTAAAAATCCTAAGCTCTGATACCAAAGATGTTGGACCCAGTCTTGTTACTTATCACAATTGTAAGGAGAATTTTAGCATCAGCAATAACAAGTTCCTAGCGGCGAAACTAAGGAATATGACCAATGACCTTTTGGGAAAAGTTACGTCTAGCTTTGTCGCAGCAAAGTTCCAAGGTCGAGCAAACGCACCCTTTGGGAAAAATATGTCGCAGTGAAATTCTGGCTTCGCCGCGGTGAAGCTTCCAGATCAAACACAAGCATCTCTCAAGAAAAATATGCCGCCACGAAAGTTTGACTTCGCTGTAGCGAAGTTACGAGATCAAGCTTAAAACACCCTTTGGGAAAGGTTTGCCACGACAAAACCTTCGAATTTGTAACCCAAAACCCAACAAATGAAGACAATTTGCACATACAATTTCTAACCACAATTAACGACTTAACAAAAGATAAATATGAACATATGCAAAAGGAACTTCTTCCATTCATAATCTCATTACTAAACTAAAATAAAGTTTGAGCCTAGCTTTAATTACTTATCAACAACTACGTCAATAACTTAATACAAAATACAAAATGGATGCCCATGTTTGATGTGCTTATAAAGCTACCCAAAATAGTTGAACTAACTTATTTGCTAAATGTAACTATCATGGAGTTTGCCCCAAAGCTTTGCAAGGATCAATAACCTTCTTTTTCTGCACCTAAGGAGTGAAAATGATGGGGTGAGCTGCGAAGCTCAGTGACTAATATATTTATAGCCATTGGTAACGAGCACACAAAATCTAGCATATATATATCTCATCTTTATCTAGCAATTCAATGATCAACTATTCTAGTCACAGATTCAAAGTTAAAATGTCATCATATAGAACATATCATGTATATTTAACTATCAAAGCATAACACTCAATTCTATATCATACTGACAAATCAAAGATGAATTGCACAAACATAATGGCTTGAGAGTCCTATGGATAAAATTAGAGAAACCGAAGTTTACACCATTAACTAAATGTGTCCATTTCTTAGAAGCTCATGTGCCACAAGCAGGCAACCGGGAGAAGGCTTTAAGTCAACATGCACGTGATGAATGAAATGGTATCTCTCTTGCCCAAATAGCTATAAACATATTACCCACATAAATTTCTTGAAAATCTAAACTCAAGTTTGCCTTTCCTCTTGCTCTTATATAGGATTGTCTTGGTTTCCTTCAAACAAACCAAATTTCCATTCAAACCAATATTCCAATGGAAAATCCATAAAGTTTCAATAATTAAGAATAAATAGAATTGAGCTTAGACTCAATCTACCTATAATTTATCTAGACTAGCAAAACTAAAGCCTAGTTAAAAAACCCACAAAACTCAAAATGAGTTCCTTGGGTTCTCTTCTTTCTCCCTTCATTCCCAACACAAACCCATTTCTCTACTTCTTTTTCTGCCCAAACAAGAACAAAAGATGATGGAAATTTACCTAAAACAAGTTGGTTCTTCTTCCTTTTTCTTCTTTCTCCTTCTTCACAATTTTCTTCTTCTTTTCCTAGCTTCTCCACGTTTTTCTTCTTCTTTCTTTCTTCCTTCACGATTTTCTCCCCTTCTTTCTTTTTCAATATCAGTTTGCCTTGTCTTTCCAATTTTACCCCTCCTCATTTAACATAATATCTACTAACTCCTTTAACCTATTAAACACCATACTATACTCTAACTTAATTCTAACATTTCTATTCAAAAATTCTATTTTCTATTTATACTTGCTAAATTAATGACTAAATTCTAAAAGTAAACAAATAAATAAATAAATAAATAAAATTTAGGGTCTAACATTATCAATGAAACACAATGAAAATCTTACTTATTTTTAGCATGATAATTGGTTAAGACTAGGACCTCTAACCAAATGTTGGAATTTAAGTCCTATAAGTCTTAAATAATGCTCACCTGTATCTAAAACTCTTACTAAGGTATAGCATAAGGAATCATCTCCTTGCTTGTTCACTTGATCCTAACTATGTTGATATCAAGCTAGTCCTCATGGTTCACTAATGCTTTAATTAGCTTTTAAAGGAAATTGAGTACCAATAATAGACTCAATAATTTTCTGAACATCCCATAACTTTTGTCTTATGTAAAGATGAGACTGAATCATTCATTATTTATTCTTCAATTGTAACTTTTCCACCAAATTATATACCTACATATAGTTGTTATGCAATATTTTTCCTAGTAGCTCCAGTTTCTAGGATTATAATGATTGGCTCTCAATGAATAGCGGTTGTAGAAAGGAAGACTTGATGGTGTTGAAGGTCTCGCTTGGTTATATAATCTATAAGATTTGGATAGAAAGAAATAACAAAAAAATTTTAGAATCAAGTTCTTCCTTTAAGCTCATTTATAGCGGAGCTTGTAAAGGATATAAAGGATCATTTAATAACACTCAATCTATATCTTCCTCGTAAAACGGTGAATTTCATCCTATTATGTTATCTTGTATGTGAAATTTAATCAAAAAATGAAACATTAATATTAAAAGAAACACAGAAGGAGTATCAACCAATTTTTAATACTCATCCATTAGAGAAAATATGCTTCAAGGGGCAAGTAAACTTCTCTGTTCTTATAAAACCTTGTTATAAACTAGGGTTGTTAGTTTTGAATTGTTTCTTTAATATTGCCTTTATATACCTCCGTCTTTAGAATGATAAATGAATCATTTATTTTCTCATAAAGATATAGGATCACCATAATTTGATTATTTTAATTGCTACAATTCAATCCATATTTACCTCGAGGGAGATGTTAAAATATCTAATGAGATAATCTTAATTACACTTTCTTTTGAAAACATACATAAATTTAATGATAAAGATGTGAGTTTTATGTTGTGTTTGTGGAATAGCTCTTAGTAGTCAAACCACATAAATCTCTCATCTTTCTCTTTTATTCCTTTCATCCTTTTTCTCATTACTTTGTTGTTTTGTATTTAAACATATGATATAGCCAGGTTTATGTATTCATATCCATAACAAAATTTTAAAAATGTGTTAGGAATCATATGGGTTGATTTTATCTACCTTCATATCAACAACCATGTATGCTGAAGGTTATTTGTCATGTTGACAACTTACATCTAGTACTGCATCATCAACCAATATATTAGACATTATGTTCTTACAAATAAGATATCCCTATAGTTTCATTTTTATGAATAAGATGATTTTTATACTTTGATCTATGCCTGATGGGATATTAAGAACATATTTAAATGTAATCACTATCAAACATACTTTAATCAAATCTTTTTAATTAATTTTGATTTATCTAAAATTTTAATTTGTGTATATCTAATTTCTATTTTAGTTTAAGATGTATTTAAATAAGATTCTCACTATTGTGTAATTGACACAAAAATCTAATGAGAGGATGAACCTTATAGTATATCTATTAAGTAATTTTTATTGGAAATATCTTATTTTCCTTATTCACTTCTTTTATTCTCTTTCTTATTTTTTCCTTTAGTATATCAATAATAAAAAAGAACTATGTTCTTTTAATAAGTAATGACCTAAATAAAATCTTTCACCAATTTTATTTATTTATTTTGATTGTATTTTTTAATAAAATCAACTTCAAATGATATTTTAGTATTGTGTCAAAGTTTATACATTTTTTTTACAAGGGAAAGAAACAAACGATTACAACATAAATCTCGGGAAACAAATCCTGACCATATCCTCGAAGAGGAATGGGAGGCATCGTGTAGGTGTAGAAAGGAGAATGGTCACACCAAAGCTATAGGAAGATGCTGAATGAGCTAGCCAATCTGCGCAGCGGTTACCCTCCCGGAAATTGTGGTGAGGCCGTACCACCCAATTCCGTGCTAACAGCTCATTAATCTTTTTGACTAGAGGGTCTGGGGATCGAGACTGAGCTTGGTGGGACGATATGGTGGTTGCCGTCACAAGGGAGTTTATCTCGAGTTCCACCCGCCGGTAGCCTAGGTCCCAACTAAGTTGAAGACCAGAGAGAATACCCCAAAGTTCTACGGTAAGAGGTGAACACCGACCGATGTTCTGAAAAAAACCACCGACCCAGGCGCCAGTACAGTCACGTAGAAGGCCGCCGACCGAGGCATCGGACGACTGGCTGTGACTAGTGCCGTCCGTATTCAGTTTTATCCAATAGTTAGCAGTTTGATCCAGCCTACGAGGCGTTCTCGACGGGGTGGGCACCCCAAACAAGCACTGTGTTGCCAATGCGAAGCCTACTCGATCTGAAGGCCAGAAGCCAGGATAACATGAATGGGGGACGCCGGTTGAATAAAGTCGGGCTTAAAGATGGATTTATTACGCCAAGTGCATAGGTACCAGCAAGTGAGCCCGAAGATGAAAGGCCAGGCTAGGCCGGTAATGTATGTGGGATGATGAAGATTAGTGGTGAGCCAGTCTGGAGCGTTAGGATGAAGGAAAGCAGGGGGAAGAAGGTGCTGTGGAAATTGGCTCCAGACGGCTGGGGCTAGGGAGCAGTCCCGGAGAACATGTAAAGTGGTCTCGAGAGCAGGGCAGTGAGGGCAAGTACCATTAGTAGAGAGGTGGTGATGCACCCGTTGCTGGTTAGTGAGGAGTCGGACATGCGCCAAAAGCCATAGGAAGGTACGGATGCGCGGGGTACCTTCCCAACGCCAAACGTCTTGCCAGAGGCCGCCAGGAGTGGGATCGATCTGGTCTGTGATCAAGTCAAACGCAGAAGCCGTGGAAAACTGTCCGGAGGCCGTGGGACCCCAGGATAAAGTATCAGGGCCGAAAGAAGCCTAGGGGGCAGAATGCCAGCTATAAGGAGACAGATGTGCTGAGGAAGAAGAGAATGAATCGTGTCCCACTGCCAGTCGCCGAAAGGATCGACAAAAAGGTGAACCGTGAGAGGAAGATCGGAGTTGGGGACGGTATCCAGTGCATGAGTGATGAGGGGGCCAAGAGATGCCACCCAGGGGTCCAATCAGAAGCGAGCAGTGGTCCCGTCACCGAGGACCCATTTTAGACCTTTCAGGAAATAGGGCCAGGTGTGAGAAATGCCTCGCCAAACCATCGAGGCGCCCGAGTATGCTAGGTCCTGAGGGAGAGTGGAAGCCGCGCAATGGTATTTGGCAGACAAAACCTGCACCCATAAACGGTGTGGTTGGGTAACCAAAGTCCAGCCCAATTTAGCTAGAAGAGCGTCATTGGTCGCTCGAATTTTTCAAATGCCCAAGCCCCCCAATGCTTGTATTAAAGAGTTCTTGTATTATAAATATGGTTTCATCTTGCTTTAAGTTTGAGTTCATAATTTTGTAGTATTGAGCATGGCCATTTCTCACAAGAATTCTATTATTTTTAACATGGTTGGATTACAGTAGAACTTTATCCATTTTATGTACATTTTTTTCAAAGAAAGTATTCTTTAGCATATATCTAATTGTGCATTTTTATTGTATTATCATTTTGTGCAAAATGATTGGTTTATACCCTTTTATGAAACCCTAATGCACTACTCCCCTTATTCATCAACTCGAAGGGGATCAATTATACAGGGAGAAGTGAATCTGGGAATAATATAACCTATAGTAAATCAAAATGTTGTTGGAGTCATTATTCCAAAACCTATTTAATATGTTTTAATAATTGTTAGTTACTAATAACGTTTATAACATTATTACCGCTATTATCATACAATGTTCATAACTTTAATACACTTTAATATGTCTTTATTTCATGGTTAACATATAAAGCTCTCCTTTATATATATTTGACCCACATGTCTACTTTTTTCCTCCTTCGATTGTCGTGCTTTTTATTTTTCCATACAACATATAAATTTTCTTATATAGACACTTGATAGACACGTATAGCTCCTAATACACACACATCTTCTTCCTAGCTCATCTCTTTTATATTCTTTTGTTGTTATAACTTCTCGGAGACAGTTCCTACTCCACCTTTTAGAGTGCAGTGAAGCTGGTGGAGAAGGCATTAATGTTGGGGTCGGATCCTGTTGTCCTACTGCACCATAGAGGGGGGGTTTCTATCTTAGGACAATGAATTGTCACGATGCCTTGCATTCAAATAAGTTGTTCCAATTTATGTTATTACTATTTTTTAAAAAATCTAAGTCAAAAAATTATTACGTTGCTACTGTTGTTAGATATTTATTGTATTTTGCCTATCTTTTTTGGAACTGCTATTGATTGTTGGAAATTGTTGCATTTTTTATACCATTTTTTAGCAATTCTTCTGATTGTGTGTTTTTTTTTTGAAATATTGCTCTATTCTTACTCCTGCTTGAGTGTTTTGTGTGAGACATCTCTATTATCGGATTCAATATGTCGTCTACAAACGAGACTCACATACGTTTTGCCCCTATCACCGTAGCCCAGAGGATTATATATGACCTAACTAGATTAGAGCCTCTAGATGGGATAAATTTTAAACAATAGTTTGAGAAATTTCTATTTGACTTTCAGAAATATGAAATTGATTATGTACTATTTCAAGATATTCCTAATGACAATACCAACCCTAAGACAACTAAGGATAATCGTACTGTTTGGGGAGTATTACTTAACCATATGATCAACCAATTATTTGATATCTATTGTAAGTACAAAATAGTCAAGGAAATTTGGGATACGTTAGAAATGAAATATGGGACTGATGATGCCGATACTAAGAAATATGCAGTTGCTAAGTGGTTAAAATTTACCATTGTTGATGATGAGCCCATTATGGACTAATGACATAAGTATGAAAACCTAGTTGCTAAAATCCTCACTGCGGGTATGAACATGTGTGAGTTGTTTCAAGCTAATGACCTTAATGAGAAACTGCCTGCCTCATAAAATGTGTATAAAAATCAGTTGAGGCATAAGAAGAAAGACGTGAAGCTTTAGGAGTTGATAGGGCGTAAAAAGATTGAGGATGCCAATCGTACACAAGATAAGACCAAATCACTCACCCTTGTCCCTACTATAAAGGCTAATGTGATAGAACATAAACATGCAAGTAACTTCAAGAAGAATGGTGGACAAAACAAGTCTTTCAATAACAACAAGTAGGGTCAGTTTAAACACAAAAACATTGATGGTAACTATTGGTGGTGCCACAAGCCAGGCCATCCTGCTGCTCATTGCCATTTTAGAATCAACTATGAGAAGTGTCAAGTCAAAATGACTTTACGATTAATAATTTTGATGAAGACCAAATAATAATGCAGATACAAAATGAGACGGAAGTGAAAGCTGAAAATGAGATGTAGCAAAATGAGACAGAAGAAAATGAAACGCAAGAATATGAGACGAAAGAAAATGAGACGAAAGAAAATGAGACGTAAGAAAATGAGACGAAAGCGGAAGCAGAAAATGAGCCGAAAGCTGAAGCTGAAGAGGAG
>JANZLD010000005.1:15516140-15526919 GCA_026413575.1 Erythroxylum carthagenense | reverse complement strand
TATGAGTTGTGTTAGGGTAAGATTTGGAAACAAAATTTGGTAGTTGAGCTGGAAAATGTTGCAGCAACATGACCTATGAGTATGCTTATGTGTTTTGGCCATAATTTGCTTTGTAGTTGTTCAATTGAGATGATTCTTAGTTTGGATTAAACTAGAGACATATAGCTACATTTCTTATGAAGACAATTAATTTAAATTTTGACTTGAAATTAGGAACTAGGTGCAGCAAAATTTATGGATGAATGTTTATGTTGTGTTATGTTTTGAGTGTATGAGAATGTGTTATATTTTGGTTGTTGATGATCAAATGGGGAATACGAGATGTGTATGGATAATTTTGATTTGAAATTGGGTATAATTGAAGAAGTTATCCACTTGAGATGATAAATCAAATGAGTTGAGAATTGGGAGTGAATGAAATTTAATTGGTGTTTGAATGGTTATAGAGTGATATTGCTTTAGGAAAAGGTGAATTTGGGAAGATTAAGAGTGGAAGTGAGATTAGAATGGGTGTAGGATCCATTAGAGGGGTTTTGGAGAAGGATAATTGAGTAAACCCAAAGGTTACATGGTCAAGTCGTGTAAATTTATATGACCGTGTGTTTTTTATGCAAAAACACCACTAGACCTGAAAGAAATACAGGCTGCCCGTATGGTTTCACACGACTGTGTGTTTTGATCCTCAAAATGGAAAAATATCTTTTTAAAGTCTTTACAGAAGTTGTATATCTAGAAGTCCTCTTAGAAACCATCTAAATATGACATTAATCCGAGATCTACAACAAAATTTATGCCAATTGTCCCAAATAGATACAATATGATTGAGGATATAATCATGTTTGATTATTTTGACCATAACTTCACCATCTGACCTCCAAATGAAATGATTCTTGAACCAATAGATTCCTAACACATTTTTCTATCCCTGGATAAAAATTGGTAGTATTATAAATTTATTTGAAAAAATTTTATTGAAGGAAAGTGAGGGAATATGTTGGAATAGTATGAATTGGTGTGAATTCACTAAACATGATTGGGTAATTCGGTTATATCTTGATCTTTAGTCATCCAAATGAGACGGTTTTTAATTTGGAGTCAAGCAGAGAAATAGTGCTACAAATTACATGAAGTCAAATTTTGATACTAGTCTCTATGAATTACAATGAAAATTGAGTATATTGTACTATTTCAGTATAAGAACAGTAGACCTGAAATTCAGTTTTGGAAAAATCTGAAAATGATTCAGTGAGTTATGAATTTTGATTTCAATGGTTTTATTGAGGTATAAACTTAAGTATAAATTATACTTAGGTGAGTTTTGAGATAAAATGAATTATATGTCGAGGATAATAGAAAAATACCGGAGATTGTCATGAACACGCATGGTATATATTTCATTGCATACATGTGCATTATATGTGTATGTTTGGCATGATATAAAGGAACATATAGAGCGCCATCTTCCAGACGTTATCGAGGCTTTGAGGAAATAGCTTCTGGAGCAAACTGTGAGTAACCTAGATAGTTTCTCTCGATGAATGTGATTTAGTTGTGTTGATTTCTGAACAGAAAGTCCGATGATTACGATATGCGAATGAGATATTGAATTGTTATTTGTATGTGAATGTGATGAAATAAATGTTTCATGACATGATTGATATTGATAGATGCATTCCATATATGAATGCATAATCAGATAATGGGAGTTGTGACTTGAGTAGCCAACGAAACCAAGTGTAGAGCTCCAAATATGATTAAGAGCCAAAGGCTTACTATGTAAAATGAGCCCGGTATCTACAATGGATATGGGACAATTTAGGCACTCAATCACAACAACGTAATAATTGAAAAAGAGTCACATGAGCATTCCATATGCATTTTGTTACGTATGTGTGATTGATTGAAATGCAAAGTTGCCTATGCTTAAGTGATAAAGTGATATGTGATCAATTATGCAAAGATGTGAATAAATTGTTACATATATTGATGTGATGCATGAATTGAGTGAACCATTGATTATGGTTACCTCATTGAGTTTACAAAACTCATCAAAATTATAACGTTGACTTTTCAGGACTATGAGATGTCTCTAGCTACTGAGAGACGCTACAAGCAGTGTAGACTTGTGAATTGGGAAGAGAAGTCATAGCTCAAAGGTCATTCAACTAGATATAGACAAATTAGATACATTTTGTATAATTTCCTCTTTTATGTAGCACCTTTTGTATTAGGCTATGATGATGTATCGGTATGGAAAGATACATTGCCAATTCGGTTTCTATGAAATGAAATGAGGAAAATTTTGGTTTAAAAATGTTAAGACTTTTTTTATGATGTTTATAGGAGAACAAAGATAAAAGATGCCATGTTAAGTGAATGTTATGAATGAATGTAGTGCACCATTATCAAAAGTTATAAGCTAGAATGTCATCTAGGCATCTCGGTATGTACCCTAGGGTAAGGGAGTGCTACAAATATCCTTAGACTTGAGGTGATCAAGGATATCTTTGATACTGATCTTATACTTTGACTTCATTCCTTATTGCCTCTTAGAGGTTGCTCAGAGGGTGGTTATTGGGTACAGCTTGAGGCATTTGAAGAAATTGAGTAGCCAATAAAGGATTCACCACTACTGATAGAAGGATATGATACCCACAGCCTCTTGTCGGGGTCATTACTCAGGAATCTCTAGCCAGAGTGGAAATGTCATGAAGATAGTATTCAATGACATATCCAATTGAATAAAGGGCCTACCTTCGGGACAAGAACTAACATCACTTAGGCTAGGTGTGACATAGTCAGTCTAATAGGAATTGACACTTGAGCTATACTTTGAACCAAGTGGGTTATAGATAATGAAAAGACGAATTGCACAGGAACATTATCTATGAAAGGCTTCATAGTCAAGCCACTGACTTTTTCGTCAATTGGGATAATGATGCATTATTAGATACCGCTAATAACTTGCTTGAATTAAGTGTATTCAAATGGCCAATATAACCGGAAACCTAATAGGACACACACATTGGAGATGTGAAGAATGAGTAAAATGGTTTTGAATGGGGATCCAATATATGAGAGATGCATGACTAAGCTAGACAAATATGGTATTTTAGGGTTGATTATGAATCATATGACACATGTGAATCTTGCTTATTAAGTAAGATGACAAAATTACCCTTTAAAGAAGGGGTGAACATTTTCTTGCATATTAAGTAGGATTAATGACCATTTAATTCCCACTAACTCTCTCCATTGATGTTAGGGGTTAGAGGAAGGCCGAAGTTAAAAAGCCCCAATTCTTGTGCAAGTGTTGTGTGAAAATAAAGAGACTTTTGGTGAAGTGTTTATCATCTTCTCTGACTCTCTACAAACATTCTCTGAAGAACACACATCAATAAATTAAGATTGACATCTAACAATATATCATGAGCACTTAAATATTTAAAAGTGTCAAAGTGATTTTTATCGTGTATGATGTTTTTGTATAATTCAATCTATTCATCATGCAATGTTCTAATTAGACAGATTATAAAATTAATGTCTATTCTATTTTGAGTCCATTTATATTAGTTCTACACCATTAGCTTGATTCAATCATTGATTGTTGTAAACTATTACAAAACGTCCTTCCACCTTAGCCAAGGCTTTTTCGTATCAATAATAATCGAGAATAGTGAAACATTCTCCCTAATTACGTTAAAGTGATAAATCTTATTTTGATCACTCAACTACCTCTATATAGTTCATGCTACATTCAGTAACTATTGATTGAACTACTTATGATTATAATAAGTCATAAATAGTATCAAATCATAGCAATCTCTATAACAGATAACTTTCGAGACCTTAAGTCAAATAATCACTTATACAATCATCATAATGAAAATTTTCATAAACATATAAGTAATTTTTAAATGGATTTTTCATTTAAGATGAGTTCAGTGAACTTGTTCTCTAAGCACTTACATTTGTTTAAGTGTATTTATATTTTAGGATATGAGATCGATTACTTCATTTATAAGGAAAAATATAACGTGTGCTAGTCTTTTCTATGTCCTATTAACATCCATTCTTAATAGAACAATGATTAGGAACAATTTAGAGATAATACATAAATTTAATATGACTTTCATAATTATAATCTCATTATAATTTCATTTACAATATATAATTATCACGTGAACTTTATTATATACATATAAATATGTACAAGATAAAGAATGACTTTAAATTATTTTGTCACTAAATTACAATCATCATGAAGCTAATTTCCAATTTGAACATCGCCAACTAGTTGGAAGCAGATTATTGGCAAACCCACTTTGATGGAATATGGCTAGCTAACAATATTAGTTACAGGATCATCTCGACAAAATCAGCACATCAGGAGAGTTGAAGATAAATCAACTTTTAGGTGTTTGAAGTTAGAATGCCACAGAAATAAAGGAGAGGGGGGTGTGTAGCTGAGCCATAGAAATGGTACCTGAAGCAAGATAGAAGCCGAAGGTTAGAAGGTTGAGATAGAGACATGGTGCAGATGCTTTAGTCATATTTTTGGCTTTTGGGATGTATTGCCATTGACTTCAAACAAATGAAATTATGCTTAGTTAAAGCATTGGATTGGTCAAAAAAAAGTTTGAAAGGTAAGGAATAGCCAACAGCTGAGATCAAATCTTCTGTTTTAGTTAACCAGTTCTAACCCTATTCCATTAAATCTTATCGACACATTTATATGAGGTCTATACACTTGTATGGACCAGATTAAGTGGAACAGGGCCCTCCAACCGCCAACAGCTATGTTAAATACAAAATGCAAAAGATGCTCCATAGCATGTAAAGGAATCTTTGAATGTGATTTCATATCACTTTGTCCTTTTTATAGGACTTTTTCATTTCCTAAAAAATATTAATTATTTTATCATCAATTTAGCAATTTTGAGCATGTGGTTGTTTATGTCGTTTATTTTCAGCTACAAGTTTTATAATAAATAAATAAAACGTACTAAAATTTGTGGATAAAAATTTATAGCACAGAGTAGAAAGAGGATCTACCCCACAATTTTGAATTACACAATTAACAACGGTCGTCCATCCTTTATCCTGTTTCCCAAATCCTGTTATAAAAAAAGAAGAATCGCATAGTAGTTTTAAGATAAACGAGTTGATAATGATAAGACAAACTTGTTTTTTTATCTTAAATTCTTCATTAATATTTAGCATCTTTAAATTTTAAATTCAGAATAAGAAATATTAATTCTTGTTATTCTTGTTTTCATGCATCTTTTTATTTCACCATACAACACATGCGTCTCCTTTCACTGATAGACAACTTTATGCACAAATCTTCTTTTATAGATATTGTCACGCATATCTGTTCTGTTTTACCTTTTTCTACGTTTATTAATTCTTGGAAACATATTTTACTCTGCTCTTTAGAGTGCACTGAAGCTAGTGGAGAAAGCATTGACTATGGGGTCAGATCTCGTTCTCCTGTTGTGCCATAGAGGGGCAATTTTCGACTTGAGGCAGTGATTTTTCATGATGTCCTACTTTCAAATAAGTTGTTCCAATTTATTTTATTGTTATTTTGCTAACAATCTAAGTCAAAATTTTATTGCGTTGTTACTATTTGTTGGAAATTGTTTCATTTTTGCTGCTACATGTTTATTTTGGTATAAGTCGGAATATTGTCGGATTGCGTATTAATTTTGGTATAAGTTGGAACATTGTTTTGTTCTTTGTACTGTTTGATTATTTCATGTAAGATATTTGTTTCCAGATTCATTGTACCATCTACGAATGAGACCAATATAGGTTATGTCTTTATTGTTCCCCACGTAGGTTATGCCCATATCACTGTAGCCTAGAGAATTATGCTTAACCTAAAAAGATTAGACCCTCTAGATGGGAGAAACTTTAAACGATAATTTAAGAAAATTATATTTTACTTTCAACAATATGAAATTGATTATGTGTTGTTTCAAGATATTCCTGGTGACAATACCAACCTTAAGACAACTAAAGATAACCGTATAATTAAGGGAGTGTTGCTCAACCATATGATAAATTCATTATATGATATCTATTATAAGTACAAAACTATGAAGGAGATTTGGGATGCCTTAAAAGTTAAGTATGGAACTGATAATGTCAGTACAAAGAAAAATGCAATTGCTAAGTGGTTAAAATTTACTGTTGTTGATGATAAGCCCATTATAGACCAATTACATAAGTATGAAAACCTAATTGTTGAAAACCTTACTGAGAGTATTGAGTTGTTTGGAGCTAATGCCCTTATTGAGAAATTGCATGCCTCATGGAGAGTATAAAACAGTTAAGGCATAAGAAAAAAGACATGAACCTATAGGAGTTGATAAGGCACATAAAGATTGAGGATGCCAACCGTATATACGACAAGGCCAAATGACTCATGCCTGTCCCTATTATTAATGATAACGTCATTTAATACAAAAATGCAAGTAATTCCAATAAGAATAGTGGACTCAACAGGTCTTTCAGCAATAACAAGCATGGTCAATTTAAGTGCAAAAGGATTGATGGTGACTGTTAGTGGTGCCACAAGTCAATTCCTCTTGCTGCTCTTTGCTAAGCTAGAATCAACCATAAGAAGAAGGGCCACGGACAAAAACCTTGACAATTTGGGAAAGGAAGATAGAAGGGGTACCAATGGGGCAACCAGAAGAGCTTTTGTAAACTTCAAGCTAATATGGTCAAAGCTGATGATGATGAGGAGATCATTATTGCTGTAGTGTCCGAAGTCAACCTTGCTGGAAACTTGGTCGAGTGGATCATTGACAAAGGAGCCACACACCACATCTGCACTAATAAGGACCTATTTAAAGAGTTTAATGATGTTGTTGATGGTGAATTCGTGTACATGGGTAACTCCAATAAAGACCTATCCAAAGAGTTGGAAAGGTCACTCTAAAAAAAAGTTTTGGCTTTAGAACATTTTTTATTTGTTCCTGATGTTAGTAGAAATTTGATTTCTGGAGCATTACTTAACAAAGATGGTGTCAAACTTACTTTTGATTCTGATAAGCTAGTTTTTACTAAGAATGAGAACTTTGTTGGTAAAAGGTTTTATAATGGGAGCTTATTTGTACTTAATGATGAAATGAATCCATTTATTTCCTCTACATATATTGTTGAGTCTCTAGACCTATGACACTCTAGACTTGGGTATGTGAATGTGAGGTCAATTAAGAGGATGCAAAACTTAAGCTTGTTGCCTAACCAAATCACTAATAAAATGGAGAAATGTCAAATTTTTGTTGAGGCTAAACACTTTAAGAAACCTTTTAAGTAAGTGACTAAGAGAGAATCACAATTGTTGGACTTGGTGCACACAGATTTAGGTAATTTTAAAAATTGTGTGAGTAAAAGAGGAATAAGGTATTATATTACTTTTGTGGATGATTGTTCTTGATTTACTAAGGTTTACTTATTGAAAAATAAAAGTGATGTAGAGGAAGTGTTGATGAAGTACAAAATTGAGGAAGAAAACTGGGTCTAAGATCATTGATTTAATTTTTGTAGGATATGCCACTAATAGTATTGCCTATAGATTTATGGTTAAGAAAGAGGAATCTAACAATTATGGAGTCAAGAGATGTAGTGTTCTTTAAGGATATATTTCCTATGAAAGTAAGTGTGCAAGCTCATAGAGAATATGTCCCTAGTTCTTCTACTAATGATGACATAGAGGAAGAAGAAATTATTGAACTAAGGAAAAGAAAAAGAGCTAGAGTACTCATCAATTTTTCTTATGACTTTATTACTTCCTTTGTAGTGAAAAAACCTGAAGAGATAGTGATATTTTTGTGGTGACTTATATTATTGGGGAAGATTCCAAAACTTACGAAGAAGCAATGGGATCTGTAGATGCTACCTTTTGAAAGGAAGCCATATATAGTGAATTAGAGTCAATCATGTCTAATAAAATTTAGGTTTTAGTTGATCTACCTCGAGGGTATAAGCTTTTGGAGTGTAAGTAGATTTTCAAAAAGAAATTGAGACCTGAAGAAACCATTGAGAGGTTCAAGGCAAGACTTGTAATTAAAGGCTTTAAACAGAAGGAAGAATTGTACTTTTTTTATACTTACTCACCTGTTACTAAAATTGCATCTATAATGATGTTGTTTGTTATTGCCCCAATATTTAAGCTTCATGTGCACCAAAGGGACGTCAAGACAACTTTCTTGAATGATGATCTTGATGATGAAATTTATATGGTCTAGCCCAAGTGGTTTGGAGTGCCTGATCAGGAGCAAAAGGTGTGTAAGATGGTTAAGTCTTTTTATGAACTTAAAGAAGCTCCCAAACAATGGCATGAGAAATTTGAAAGCGAGATTTTCAAACACAGTTTTACCTCTTGTGATGATGATTATTGCATTTATGTGAAATCTAATGTTAATAGTTGTGTGATCATAACTCATTATGTGGATGATATGTTTATTTTTGGTACTAGCTTATCTGTTATTAATAATACCAAGAGTTTGTTAAAGTCTTCCTTTAATATGAAAGATTTTGGACATGTGGACTTTATTTTAGGAGTCAAAGGTCATAGGACTGACTTTGATTTTAGGTTGAATGAAAGTTATTATGTTGACAAAATTTTGAAGAAGTTTATTTACTATAACGTTAAACCAATCAAAACTCCCTATGATGCTAGTGTTGCTCTAAAGAAAAATCTTAGTGATAGTGTAAACCAAGCTGAGTATGCTAACATTCTTGGTAGTGTGATGTTCTTGATGAACTATTCTCGTCCCGATATTGCATACTGTGTAAGTAGACTTGGTAGGTATACTCATAATCCTAATCAGGAGCATTGGAATACATTGATTTGTTTGTTGAGATATTTGAGAGGTACTATGCATTATGGATTATCTTTTGGTAATCACCCTCTTATATTGGAGGATATTCTAATGCTAATTGGGTTCATTATAAGAGTTAGCGCATTTAGTGACATTTGTTTGTGACTAATTATCATTTCGTCGTAGATATGAGATTTTTTGTGACTAAACAATTAATTAGTACTATTGTTTGGATTAACTATGATGATTTATTTTTTGTCACTAATACAATGGTAATTGTGACAATTTAGTAACTTTCACAATTAAATTGTTACTATTAATATATTAACAATGTCACAATTTATTTAATCACTAAATTATGTCACTAAAAGCATATTCAATTTGACGACAAAGTAGTTTTGGCGGGAATAAATTGTAATTATGACAAAATATATGTTAGTCACTAATATTTTTTATTTGTTGTGACAAAACATAGTTTAGTCACTAATATTTTTCTCTTGTTGTGACGAAATAGTTTACTGTCACACAATATTTTACTTGTTGTGACTAAAACTTTGTCAATAAAAATTCAATTAGTTAGTTTCTACTTAATATTTTCACAAAAACGAAACTATCACTATGGTCACTACTATTAGTATTTTTTGTGACAAGAAATTTTGTTGTTACTTGATCATCAAATTTTTTTTACAAAGGTTATTCTTAATATAAACATAACAAATTAATGATAACTATTTCTTGTTATAATAACATTAAAATTAATCACTTAAAATTAATCACTCTAATGATTAATTTTGTCATTATTGTACGAATTTTAAGGACTAAAAACTACTTGTCGGAGTTTTTTCTTTAATATTATCATTTGCAAACAAATTTAAATATTTTATTATAAAATATCCAAAATATTAAGTAAAACTCTTAAACTATTCAAAATTTAAAAACAAATTTAAATTTATGTCGGTATAATATTTAATTATCTGATTAATTATAATTGTTGACAACTTTATTCACTAAAATTTTTTAAACTATCGTTTTGTTATTTTTTATGATATTCAAAAATTATACATCAAATTTAAATTCCAAATTAAAAACCCAAAAACATCTAGAGTTTATTATAAAGCATAATTGCTTTAATCCTATTTAAGTCATTTCTTTTACTATGAAATACACCTTAAGGGGGTGCTTGGTTCATGAGTTTGAGAATGAATCAATAGGTATGGAATGAATAACAAGTGTTTGGTTTTATATTATGATCATAGATATTTGTTTTCATATCCGATTTTTTGGAATACTCCATACCCCTGAAATATAAAAGGAATGGGTTTTATTACTGATCAGGGACAAGTGTCACGGGTGTGACAATCTTTGTCACTCCCATGACAACAAGTGTCACAGGCGCAACACTTCTTGTTACGCTTGTGACTTACTTATTTTTTAATTAAATATAATTAAAATATAATTAATTAATTATAATATAAATAATTACTTAATTCAATATGAATTAATTAAATATACTTAATTACAATATAATTAATTATAATATAATTAATTAATTATAATATAATTATTAATTAATTACAACATAATTATTAATTTATTATAATATAATTAATTTATTATATTTTTCTCTTGTTTAGCCATTAAATATAATTTATTAAAATATATTAAAATTTGATAAAAATAAAAATTATCAAATTTTTATTTCTTAATATTTTTAACAAACCAACCAATATCAATGATAAATGATATTCATTCATTCCTCTTAACCAACTATCATAATTATAATGATTATATCAATTCACATTCTTTATTATATTTATTTCCATTCCTATTACCATCCCCCACCAGTGTGAACTAACCACCCTCTTATATTATAATTGAATCAATTGCTAGAATTTTGACATATTTAGCAATGCATAAATTACAAATTAATTTTCAAAAT
>JANZLD010000005.1:15477032-15507153 GCA_026413575.1 Erythroxylum carthagenense | reverse complement strand
AGGTCTTTCTATGGTCGGTTTTGGGTCCGCTATGCTTTATGGGTCCGAATGTTGGGCCTCGGAGACAGGGTCCAACACAACACACCATCTTTTTACTTGAATTTACCACTTATCTAACATTATTCAAACATCAAAACCAATCCAAAACCAAACACAACATATTCATCATTCATCCTCACACACACATACACTTATACCCAAACAACCTACCATTATCTTCATGAAATTAATGCACAATTAATCACAATAAATGCATCTAGCTACCAAATGAAAGAATACAATGCACAATTCTCACCTAAACATGTTTCAAGCTTTATTTCTTCCAAGCTTTCAAACTATTCCAACTCTCTTCCTCTCAACAACACCCACACCCTCACTCCACACCCACAAATATCATCATCTTCCCAAGGCTTAAGTGTGGATTTATGTGTGAAGAGAAGAAGAGCAAGCAAATAAACAAGAAAGGGTGGAAGAAGGACCAACGAAATGGAGAAGAAGGAGGACATACAGATGGAGGAGAAGGAAAGCATTTAAAGTCACCCTTTTTATTCTTTCTCAATGCAAGTGTCGTGGAAGCTAACCCTTAGGATATTTATATACTTTAGATAACCAATAAAGAATAAGACTAAGTAGGCAAGTGACATGTGTCACTTGCCACTTATCCTGATATTAAGCACTCTCCAGGTCTTTGTCTAAATGCAATTAAATTTCTATTCCAAATTCTAATAGCTCAAAGTATTAAAACCTAAAATTATAAGTCTACTTTCTAGTGCCATTGGACAGTCTTTTCCAGTACCGAAAACCAATCAGTCTGTCGCTTTGCAAATTTTCCGGTCTGGAAAAGTATCCTGAAAATTTTCTAGAAAAATTTCTAAAAGTCCCTAAAAATGGAAAACACACAAAAATTCACTCCAATTCATTTTTCAAGCACAAATAACACAATTTTCACAATAAACACATATGTCGGGAAATGTCATGAATGCATGTACAACCATGTGCATATACAAAAATTACAATTTATGTAAAAATAGAGGCCATCATATGCATGAACATGCCGAGACTAGTTTACACACTCATAACCCATCCCGAATTACCATTTTACCCTTCCCATCAGTGATGGGATGTTACAAAATAAGTTTATTAGCTAAAGAAGGTCTCTTAGGTGATTTAAATCAAGTAGGTTTACCAATTTAAGAATATTGTCTAGCTGGTAAAATGATGTGAATGCTATTTGGAAAGGGAACATGAGTTTTCTATCAATTACAATTGATTCATTCAGACATTTGTGGTCCAATGAATGTAAGGGCATGAGTGAGGCTATGTACTTCATCAATTTTATAGATGACTACACTAGATAAGGTCACGTTTATTTAATTTCTTATAAATTGGAAGTATTAAATTGTTGCATAAAGTATATAATTTGGTAGAGTGTTAATTGGACAAGAAAATAAACGTATTAAGAAATTAATAAAGATAAGAATACTTTTTCTGATAAGTTTAAGATGTTGTGTGATAAAAAAAGAATAGAAAGACAACTAACTATTTTATAAACCCATAACAAAATGACATTATGAAAAGATGTAATATAACATACTAGAAATTGTTCCAAGGACCAAAAAGATCAACAGAAGGAAGGTGAATCAATTGGGCACCTTAAGGATGTAGGCCTCCTACCATTAAGACAAGTAAGTAATACTCTTTCCCCTTCTAAATCCGAATTGGTTCCTGAGTTGGAGAATCCTAGTCCGGGAAATTTGGATGGGACAGAGGGGGATGTTATAGTCCGTAAAAATAGGAAAACTAGGAGGAAAATTAAGTAGTTGTTCTGTTGTGGTTATTGGTAGCATGGATTTAGGCTTTTGGAACGTTCAGGGTTTGAATAATTCTAGAAAGCAGTTAGCTGTGTCTGCTTTGTTGAAGAAAATGTCTATGCCTTTAGTGTGTTTGATTGAGACTAGGATTAAGCATCTGCACTTCCTGAATAATGTGTGTTCTTCTATGTTTCCTAATTGGTGTTTTTCTAGCAACTTAGAGCAAAGTTACAATACTCAGATAGTGGTAACTTGGAAACCAGACAGATTTTTGTATGTTCCTCAACTATATACCGATCAGCTGATTCATTTAAAGTTCATTCCCATCAATAGTTCTACTAGCTTTTTCTCACTTTTGTGTATGGGTCAAACAACTTTAACTATAGGAAGCATCTTTGGTTAGCCTTATCTAGTCTCAAAAACTCAGTTGGAAATCATCCTTGGTTGATAACAGGGGATTTTAATGCAGTTTTATTCTCTCATGAGGCTGAACCTCTAAGTCCTTTAACTATTAATGGCATGTCTGACTTTAGGCTGTGTGTAGACCACTGTGAGTTGTATGAGCTGAATTCTAGTGGTCTAAGATTCACTTGGACTAATAAGCAATGTGGAGAGCTTTTTGTTACTAGGAAGCTAGATAGAGCCCTTGTAGATGTTTTCCTTAGCTCATTTTGGATAACAAAAAATCCTAAAATTTCATATCACTCTCCAATTTTGATTTGGGCCTCAGTAGCTAGCCCGACTAGACCTTCCCCTTTTAGGTTCTCAAACCTAGTGTCTCAACCTATTTTCCTTCAGATAGTGGAAGAGAAATGGAGTACTCAGATCCATGGCACCCCAATGTTTTATGTTGTTTCTAAGCATAAACTAGTGAGGTCAGCTCTCAAACTCTAAATTCTAGGCAAGTAGGAGATGTGCATATGAGAGTAGAGAAGTGTCAAATTGACCTAAATCTTATTCAAGACCAAAAGCGTAATTTTCCCAATAGCTCAGCATTAGTCGCATAGGAAACCGAGGCCATTAATAACTTATTAGGAGCCTTAGCTAACCAGGAGTCCTTTCTCAAACAGTCTTCCTGTATCAAATGGCTTAGAAAGGGGCATAAAAATACCAAGTTTTTTCATAATTCCATTCTAGCAAATAAGAATAGGAATGCCATTCATTTGATTATAAGTGAGAATGGTATTAGACTTGAAGCTGTCGATGAGATTCAAAATCAGTTCTTAGGATGCTTTCAAAGTACTATTGGGACCAGGAAGGACCTCCTTCCTTCCAAATAGTATATGGAGAAGTTATTCCCTCACCGACTTAATGAATCTCTTACTAATATTCTCATTGCCAAAGTCTCAAATCAGGAGATTAGGGATGTTCTCAAGTCTTTTAACCCAAATAAGTCTCCTAGAGCAGATGGTTTTAATGGGGTGTTCTTTAATCATACATGGCCTATTATTAGGGAGGATATTACTAGGTCTATTAGAGATTTTTTTCCCTTCATGGGAGACTTCTCAAAGAAATTAACTCCACTTTCATCACTTTGGTGCCCAAAAAAGCTAATCCTTCCTTAATAGAGGACTATAAACCTATCTCTTGCTGTAACTTTATTTATAAGGTGATAGAAAAAATCTTGGCTAACAGACTTAGAGAGATTCTCCCTCGCTTTATAAGCTCAAATCAAAGTGCTTTCATTAAAAACCGGAGAATAGGGGATAATATTTTGTTGGCCCAGGAGATTTTCAAACATTACCATCTAGCCAATAATCATAAGAGATGTGCTTTTAAAGTGGATTTACAAAAAGCTTATGATTCTATGCATTGGGAGTTCCTCCTGAATGTGTTAGAAGCTGTTGGATGTCCTCCTAAGTTCATTTATTAGATAAAGGAGTGTATTACCTCTCCAGCCTATGCAATTCTTATTAACGGTTCCCCCATAAAATTCTTTCCAGGGAAGTCAAGTTTGAGACAAGGAGACCCCCTTTTCCCTCTTCTCTTCATTATTTGTGTGGAGGTGTTCACTAGGAGCTTAAATGAGTGCATCATAGGTAGTAACACCTTTAAGTATCACTGACGATGTAAAGCTCTTAAACTTACTCATCTCCTATTCGTTGATAATCTCTTAATGTTTTGTCATGGAGATTTGGTTTTGGTCCAAACTTTACTAGATGGTTTAGGTGCCTTTTCTCAAGTTTCTAGTATGGTCATGAACTTGAATAAGAGTCAGTTTTTTTTCTCCCTAGAGTTGAACCAAATGGTCCCTCAAATTGAAAGCCTGTCTATTATTAAACTAGGACACCTTCCCATTCGATATTTGGGACTTCCCCTTATATCTGGTCGGTTGTCTAGGAGGGATTGTTTCCCTTTGTTAGACAAACTTGATTGCACAGTTAACAATTGGACCCATAAACCTCTTTCTTATGCTGGTAAAGTCTAATTAGTTATTTCGATCTTGTCTACCTTTTAGGTTTACTGGGCTAGTATCTTCATTCTTCCTTCTTCTATTCTTAAGGAAATAGAAAAAAAACTTAGGAATTTTTTGTGATCAAGGTCAATTAAGAAAAAAGATGTAGCCAGGGTTAATTGGAATAACATTTCTAGACCTAAAAAAGAAGGTGGTCTAGGTCTTAAACATTTGCCTAGTTGGAATAAAATGTTGATAGGGAAAAGAATTTGGGTTATTTTTGCTGATAGGGAAGTCTTGTGGGTAAGTGGGTTCACACAATTTTACTTCGAAGGAAAAAGTTTTGGAATTTTTGACCTAGCAATGGAAATTCGTGGAGTTGGCGGAAGATCTTATCTGTTAGAGACCAACTTGGGAACCAATTTTGATTTACAATTGAGAATGGTAATTCTACTTTTTTATGATAGGATCCTTGACATCCGAGAGGTATCCTGTTGGCTCACTCGACTCCCCGATTGATCAATAGGTCAGATCTTCCCATAAATGCCAGAGTATCGAATGTTATCTAGAACAATGAATGGAGGTGGCAAGATACAAATGTGGTGCCTATTCGCGACCTAGAACCTCTTCTTTATAACCCAGATTCATCCAGTGAGGATAGACTAGAATGGCTAGCTAGCCCTTCCAAGCAGTATACTAATGAATCAACATACAATCTCATGAGATCGGTCAATCTGACGGTGCCTTGGTATCCATTAGTATGGCACAAGGGGAATAGTCCTAGATGTTCCTTCATCTTATAGTTGGCCTTTTAGAACAAATTGCAGAGTTTCTCCACACCCCCAACCGACGTTCTTTTTGTGTTTTGGATTCCTAGACTATTGACCATATATTCTTTCATTGTTCCTTCTCAAGAATGGTTTGGTTCAATACTCTTAACCATTTCCACCTTAACAATCCTCAACTCACTGATCTCCATTCCATCCTACTATGGGTTAACATGTCTCCACCCTCCAACCATAGTGACTTACATACCTTTTGCATTGTCCTGTCTGTTGTTGTGTATAATTTGTGGTCTAAACGAAACCTTCGAACCTTCAGAGATGAAGCCTTGGATATAGGGAGTTTTACCTCTCAAGTGATCTTACAAGTTATGGAGCATCTCCACTTAAACACTGAGAGAAGGTAACTGTGTGTGTGTGTTTTGTTTTATTTTATTCTTATTGACAAAAGTGCAGGTTTTCGTGACATATCAGGGGTAACAAGGAGGAAGTTATATACTTCCTTCACACCTATAATAGGCAGGTCACCAGGAGGAGATCCATTTCCTACAGTGGTACTGTTTAGAAAGGTATATTAGCAGAAGGCAACCTTGACCGTAGACAAGGAAATAGAACGACTTTCTCATTGTGGTTTTGGTATTAGGGTCAGAATATAATTGCTGGACATTTTATGTTGTTATCATGCTTGCTGGTGAAAATATGTAATAGGTTAGCAGAATTAGTTTTCTTAGGCTTCTCGATAGGCAGTTTGTCAAGGAGTGGTGTTGGTAGTTTTCTTCCAAGCCTTGCTCACGGTTCCTATGTATATGTATTACGTGAGCCCTTTTGGTATGCTAGATATTTTTTTGAAAATCACTAGTTGTGTATATAACATTTTCTTATTTGTATAAAAATTTATAATGAATTACCAAAAAAATAAATTGTTAGGTCTGTGACTGCACAAATAAAACTATCAATCATTTATTAGGGTGATGCACTACTTACAATCACTTGTATACTTAATTAAGTTCCCACAAAATTAGTTACAATTACTCTGTCTGAGTTACGGACATAAAGAAAACCTAACATGGAACATCTAAGACCATAAGGTTGTGATGCCTACGTTCATGATATCTCTCATGAATATAGGAAAGTACACCTATAAGGGAAGAAAAGTATCTTTATTAGATACTCTAAATGCTCAAAAGGTATATGTTTATAAGTGAATAAGGTAATGAAGGTGTAACAAAATTTAAATAATGAGATGTCACATTTTTAGAAAATGACTTTCCAAAATGGAGTGAAATAGGAAAAGACTTATTTTTGTATGAAGCTCTTGAACAAAATGATTCCATTACGAAAAATAATGAATAAGAACTTTATTCTAATAAGAATAGTATGGAACTTGAAGAAGTATCTTAAGGACAGTTAAGAATATAACATATTGAAAGTGTCCTTATCGTATCTAATCTAAGTGGGGATAATCAAAATGTTAATAATTTGTTTCTTATAAATCATGTTTATGTATAAGTAATCATGATATGATTCCTAGTGTCATTTTTAAATATAAGAAGAGATATATATGAATATTCTATAAGAATATGATGAGCCAAAGAATGTATATAAGGCTCGTACTGACCCTACTAAAGAATAATGGATGCAAGCAATGACAGAAAAAATGACTTCTTTAAGCTCAAAATAAGTATAGGACTTGGTTGACCTCTCTAATGTGCAAAGATATTATGAACAAATGGGTTCTCATAATAAAATGAAACATTGATGGTAGTATCAAAAGATACAAGGTATTCCTAAAGGAAAAAATGTTATACGCAATAAGAGGGAATTGATTATGATAAGAAATTTTCACTTATTGTGAGGTTTGCCTCAATTCATCTAATCTTAGCTATAATAGCTAATTTGGAATTTGAATTACATCAAATGTAAAGATTACTTTACTAAGTGGAGGATTATAAGAAGATATCTACATGGAACAACTTGTAGGTTTCATTTAGACAGGCTACGAATATAAAGTTTGTTGATTTGAAATTAATTTATGTTTAGAAATAATCTTCAAGACAACGGTATATATGTTTTCATAACATAATCATTTCTTATAATTTTCATATTCTTGATGAAGGCCACTGTGTATATATATTAAAAGATCCAAAAATAAACTTATAATTTTATCTTTATATGTGGATGAAATTTTGATTGCTGTACATTTGAATTTGACATGAAAGAAATGGGTAAAGTTGCATATAATCTTGGAATTAAGATTTCAAAAGATCATTTAAAAAGATTATTGTCACTTTTGTAAATAAATTATATAAAAAAAGATTTCAGAACAATTTCCAATACATGAATCTAAACCAATGAATAATCTTAGAACTAAAGGAGAATGTCTTAGTAAGAAGTTTTGGCCTCTACACCACAAGAAACGAAACAAATAAAGAAAATTGCATATTTTAGTGCTATTTGAAGTCTCCTATATGGTATAATGTGTATAAGGCTAGATATTTGGTATGTTATTGGAATGGTGAGAAGATATTAATCAAATCTAGGACCAGCAGATCCAAAAGGAGTAAAGAGAATATTGAGGTATTTAAAGGGTTTTGTTGATTATGTGTTATGTTATCAGGCAATGATCTCCAGGGAGGAGATTTAGTTGAGAGACAATCTACCTCTGGATATGTTTTCTTACTTAACAATGGAGCTATATTATGGAACTAAAATGGAAGCTAAATTTATATAATTTTTGGCAACAATATAAGAAATTGTGTGGCTTAAACAATTCTTGGTTAGTTTAGGGGCATTAAAAGTGAGACTAATCTAGTAACAATTAATTAGTCAAGCGATAATCGCTTATACTAAAGACCCCAAATTTCATTATAAAACCAAGCATATAGATACCAGGTACTATTATATGAAATATATAGTTACACAAGAAAAAGTGAACACGAAGTAAACAACTACACAACACATGGCTATAGATCCAATGACAAAACTAATTTTTTGATATATATATACAGTGGGTATGTGAAGTCATTAGAATTACGTAGATATTGAAATATAATTAATTAACATTTCTTTGTATTTGTTCATTCAAAGTATCATCATGTTTTGAGTTAACATTATTTATTAAATAATAAATATTGCTTTAGTACTTAATTGTAAAATATTTTTACTTTGTATGACATATTTTTCGTATGACTAAAGAGTATGTCGGACAGATAAAATATTGACATCCTTACACAAACAATCAACTTTATTATTTGTGATGACTAGAGATAATACAGGTTTTAAGCATATTTTCAAGGTGATAATTAGAGTTGAAGCTAGAAAATTAAACTGTGAATACAGACTTAAATGATAAGTCAAAAGAAAATTGTTTTGGAGAGATCACATAGTCACCGTATCTATCTTAAGTTGCAAGATGAGAGTTCAGAAAGACAAAGTTAAGAGTAAATAAGTGAAATTAAGTTATAATAAGTATGCATGAACCAACATCTGTACGATATTGTATTTATAAAAGATATACGATTAAATTAATAGGAGTTAATACTGTAGCATATGACTCTTACCATGTATGCATAAACGAGTAGGGATGGCAAAATTGAAGTCAATAGGCTAGACTTGAATTGATCGTGCCTCGAGCCCAAAAGTTCTAAAAATTAGCCTAAGCCTTAACCCAACCCATGGCCTGACTATTATAAACAAAACGACTTCGTTTTTGCTAAAAAAAAGATGTCATTTTACATTTTTACTTTTTAAAAAATTTAGTTCCAATCGAGTCGGCTCGAGCTTGGGCTCAAGCTACCACAAGCCCAGTTGGATAGGGGCTTGGGCAATGTTATCAAAAGATTATATTTGATACAATCTTATAGGAAAATTCTGGGAAAGAAAATTAAATTAAATTTAAGAGAATTTGGAATAAAGGAATGTCAATTTGATTTGTAAATTGCATAAGAAAATTTATGTACTCAAAGATGGCCACAATCTTTTATTGTTGGACCCTAAACTTTTTATAGAAGATTAGAACTATGAAATGAGAAATTTTGGTGATTAGTCATAAGGAAAAAGTAAATGAATGAAAATTTTGAGTTAGAAATGATAGACAAGATTAAAGTAGTAAATGAGAAATTTTGGATAGGTCCATGTTTGTCTTTGGTGTTTCTAGGGGATAAGAGATTTTGAAATGGGAAGAATTAAGGTGAAAGTTAGAAGTACAATAAAAGAAAAAATGAAGTTGAATATGCGTACTAAGTTGATGAAGGATATATATATATGTGTGTGTGTATATTCTATTATTAGTGTTCATGATTAATCATGGACTATATTTTTTTATGGATAATATTAATTTTAAATGGAGTTGAGAATGAGGAGTAAACGAAGTAGAAAAGGTGATCTTGGTATGAGTTGTGTTAAGGAAAGATTGTGAAATGAAATGGGTGGTTGATCTGGAAAATGTTCACGGAGTATACTTCAGTCTTTTAGCCACAACTTTTTCTCTAGTTACCCAAACAAGATGATTCTTGATTTGGATTAAACTAGAAATATATGGATATATTTCTTATGAAGACATTGAATTTAAATTATGTCTTTAAGAATCTCAAAATTTATCATGAATTTGAGAACTGGGTGTGGTACATTGGTAGAGGAATGTAAAGTTCATATTCTGACTTTAGGGAAAATTCTAGATTGATCTGGATAGAATATAGATAGCATGGTCTTTATAAGTGGAGATGTTTAGGAATATAGATAGTATCGTCTGTGATGACGTCATATCGTCTGTAAAATGTATCATCTGTGATGACATCATATCATCTGTAAAAATGTATCATCTGTGATGACATCATATCGTTTTTAAAATGTATCGTCTGTGATGACGTCATATCGTCTATATTTGACTTTCTGCTTCTTCTATGTTTGACCTTCTGTATAATATCGTCTAGTCCATTTTTGACTCTCAAATGATAGAATTTGTCTTTGAGGTCTTCATGAAAGTTGTAGATCTTGAATTCTTCCTTCAAAACATCTAAATAACTCCTTAATATGATATCTATAGGGAAAGTTATAGTAATTTTCCCGATTCATCTGTTTTTTCTCATTAGTCTACTTTTTCATTTGGTTTCATCTGTACCTATCATCTGCTCCATTTTTGACCCTCCAAATGATAGAATCTGTCTTCAAGGTCTTCATAAAAGTTGTAGATCTTGAAGTTCACTTTCAAACCATATAAATAATGCTGCAATCCCATAACTTTAGGGAAAGTTATCGCAATTTTCCCAATTTGTTTGATTTTTCCCATTCGTCTGCTTTTTCATTTGGTTTCGTCTATACCTATCATTTGCTCCATTGTTGACCCTTCAAAAGATAGAATCTATCTTCTAGATCTTCATAAAATTTGCATATTTTGAAGTTCTCTTTCAAACCATATAAAGAACGCCTCAATCTGATATCTATAGGGAAAGTTATAGCAATTTTTTCGATTTATCTGCTTTTTCATTTGGTTTCGTCTACACCTATTTTTGGCTCCATTTTTGACCCTTTAGAAGATAGAATCTATCTTCAAGATCTTCTTAAAAGTTGTATATCTCAAAGTCCTCTTTGAAAGCATCCTAAGATTATCTTGATCTAACATATCTAGTGTAAGTTATGTCAATTATCCCAAGATAGGTTCAATATGATTGAGGACCAAATCTTGTTTGATTCTTTCGGCCATAATTTTGTTATCCGACCTCCAAATGAAGTGATTCTTGAGCCCTTATATTCCTAACACTTTTCTTTTTACGTCTCCATGAAAGGTTATAGCTTTTGGTAGTGATTTGAAAAATATTGATTGAATCAAAGTAAGGGTATCGATTGGAAGATTATGAATAGGATATTTTTACTAAAAATACTTCAGTATTTTGATGATTTCTGGATCGGTAGAGCTCCAAATAAAATGATTTTTGTTTTGAAATAAACTAGAGATATGGAACTAAAAATGGTATGAAGATATTGAAATCTAATTCAGTCCCTAAGACTTTTAAATTCTGGATGGAAGTTAAGTATAGTGTACTATTTCAGTATAAAAACAGTCCGAAAATGTTTGGGGAAATACTTTTAGAGTTCTAAACCAAATGGATTTATTTTGGTGTCATTAGAAGAGAACATTTTTCTAGAAGAAAGTGTTATGTCAGAATGTTCAAAAGTACTTTTGGCAAGACACTTAAGCATAAAAAACATATGGCATAAATAGAAGGACAAATAGGACATTTCTCGATCATTAAGGGCATAATTGGAAGAAGAAGTGTTGTCTTGCATTTTAAGAAGAGAGAAGAACAAAAATTGAAGAGAAAAAGAGAGAGTGTCATAAAGAAGAGAGAGAAATACGAAGGAAAGAAGAGAAGGAGAGAAAGAAGAGAAAACAAGCTAGGGTTTCAATTGTGTTAGTCTTCAAGAGAGATTTTGAGGTTGTTCAAGAAGGGAAACAAGTAGAGGAAGAGAAGAATTTCCCTTTAAGCTAAGGATCCCTTCATTTGGTGAAGAATGAAGGTAAGATCATTTTTAAAACTTTTAGATTTTTGGAAGGATTTTAGTTCATGGAGTTTAGAAAATGCTTGGGTTTAAGTATTCTATAACCAATTTTAGTGATTGTACTTTAAGAAATTTTCAATTGAAAACCCTATTGAGAGGGATTTTTATTATTGTATAAAGGGATCAAAAGAGGCAAGAGGAACAAGAGAAGAGGCATTTTTGAGCAAGTCTATAGGCAAGGAAATCAAGGTGGGTACATGTTTATAATAGAGTAAATAAGCCACTAAATGTTTTCTTTGAATCAAGAAAGTTGAATGATTTCAATTGCATCATAAGTGTTACATTTATTGCTTTTGAATGATTTAAGAAATTGCAATATGTTGTTATATGGATTGTGTGATGATTTATGAAAAGACTTTGAAAGTGATTTTTTTAAAAAGATGACATGTTTATGAAATCATGATTTTGACATATCTCATGTTTATGAAAAATCAAGTTTTGAAAAAGTGCCATTTTGGGTAATATGGTTTATAAGTTATGAAATACATGTTATGTGATTTTGTGGTGGTCCCCTAAGTTAAGTCAAGTGCACCTTGACAAAAGGCTTCTCCCACCTGCCAGTTAGTAACATGGAGCTCCTTCATGGACTCTCATAAGTTTACGGCTACGCAAGACCGTTATGTGGGAATGCATAGTACGTTCTGTTTTGGATCCACCCGAACCATTTTGATATGCTTATGTGCTCATGATAAGTTGAAAAGAGTGATGCATACATAGTTTCCTCCCAAACCATTCTGATGTGTTTATGTGCTTATGTTATGTTAACAAATTTGATGCATTCATGATTTGTAGTTTGAGATTTTGACTACATGATAAGAATTTTTATAAATAAGTACTTTATAAACTCAATGAGAATTTTCTGACAATTGAACGTTTTCAATAGTTTTTGCTTTTTTTTTCTTATAAACTGTTAATCATGAGTTGTCAAGCTTACCCCCTTTCTGTCCCATCTTCAGGTGATAGCTAAGAGATCAAGTGATCAAGAGCCTAAGGAAATTTCTTTAAATTTGCTATTTTGTATTTTGTAATAAGCCAATGGTGTGGCTTTTGATATATAAATAAAGTTTTTCAAACTCTGTTACTTTAGAAATGAAATGATATATTAAAGTAGTTTAGTTATGTATGTTCATTTTGCCTTCCTCGTAATATGGTTGAGTAAAAGTAATAAATTTGTTTAGATGTTTGATTGTTGTGGGCACACCACCCTTGTGGGATGATGCCTAGTAAGGGTTCATGGAAATAACCCTATAGGAAAATTTTGCTCAATATCATGATTCTTCAGGTTTGGGTTCCGCAACCGGGACCGCAATAGTTATGGTATCAAAGCAAGAAGAGGAATCGATGGTGGTTAAGAAGACTTCATTGGAATAAGTTCTGTTCTGTAATGGGCCCAAGTGATTACTGAAACTCTAAAGAGATTGCTTTGAAATACGCTCACCTTTCATGATTTTGCAAATGTTAGGTTTCGGAAACGGTGCCCAACATTTGGCATCTTTATCTTAAATATATGAAGCACAATTCAAGATATGTCATATTTGGGATCACAAGGGCAAAATTTCTGATATTTTAGTTAATATGAGTAAATCCATTTGAATTAAAGAAATTCTTTATCCATTAAAATCGTCCAAATTCTTTTAATCATTATAATTTTATTGCTTAATTTTATGGGAAAAATTTCTAGCCTTCCTTCATCTTTAAGTAAGCAAGCACTTTTCTATGCTAACTTGGTAATATGAACATAGTAGTCTCTTCAACTCATATGAAGCTTTTGAGTAGGTTTTCAATTATTTTAATCAAACTAGTGGGGAAAACAATATAAGCAGACTAGTAGATATGTAATAAGTTTAAGATAGAGTTTATCAACATGACCCTTCCAACAAAATATAAACCCTCTTTTGGATTCTTACAATAAGTAAATGATGGTGATCTTACCTGAAGACTGGTGATATTTGAGATGTAATTTGATATGTAAGAAGCAATTGAGGATACACAGAAATAACTCTTTTCCTTGTTCATAACTAATTGAGATAGCACTTTGAATGTTCCAATAGCTTTCATTAAGGCTTTAATAGAGTGTTGATTAGTCTCAAAAAGAAGGAGGAGATAGCCTATAAAAGATAAGCTATAAGTGCTAAGTTTCTTACATTTGTTATAGAATTTGAAGTTCTTTTTTAGGCTAATCATATGCTTTATAAGTGTATCTAATACCTCGTTGCTTAAAATGAATACGTAAGCAGATAAAATATCCACTTGTCTCAAACCTTTAACCCCTTTAATAAGATTTTCTAGAACTTCATTAATAGTATACTAGATATAGTTATGATGCATTGTTCAATTCCTATAATAAAATTTGAAGGAAATCCAAATCCATATAAGTTTTAATGAAGAATTTCTAGATGGAGTCAAAAGCCTTATGAAAATCCAATTTGATTACACAATTTTTGAAGTAGTATTTTCTATTATAGTTTATGAATTAATTTTGTAAGAGAATGTTATCTCCTACTAGTCTCCCATCTATAAATGCTTTTCGAGAAATATTGACAATGAACTTTAAGACCAGCTTTAGTCTAGATGACAATAGCTTTAAGATGATTTTATAAATGATATTGAATTATCACATTAGTTTGAACTTCATCAGGGAAGTAGGAATTGACAATTTATGTATGAGATTTATAAAATTTTTATTGATTTTTTTCATTTTAAAGCTTTTATTAAAGAATTCCTAGACAATATTTGTCATTATATTCCTAGTCAAATGCTATGATTTCTAGAAGAAAAGAGCATTAAATGAATAAACAATTTTCATTCCATAGTAGAGGGATTAAAAAGAGAGAGAAAACCCTTACATCAACATTTAAAATCTTATAAGTGATAAAAGAATTAAGCAGTTGTAAGGAAGAAGAGGAATTTTCAAAAGAGCCTAGAATATTTGAGAAATAAACAAATGTTTCTTGCAATAGTTCAATGTGAGAGTAGCTAGAGGATCCATCATCTCTTTGGATGGAGGTAATCCTATAATTATTTTTCCTTGAGAGAATAGACTTGTGAAAGAAAGTAGTTTTCTTTATTCGTTCTTGAACCATTACACTCTTGATCTCTATTTGAGCATTGAGTAATTAACTTCCTTAGCTTGAGCATATATAGAAATAGTTAGCCTTTCCTATTCTCAAAGAGTAAGATTTGATAGATCAAAATATAAAATCTTTTGAATTGGCTTTGACCATTCTTTAGACTCAATTATGATTAATCGTGTATTGCAATATCTAGATTGATTAAGAAATAAAATCTCCTCTTTGGTTCTCCTTAGTGTGGTATAAAAAAAGGGGTTACTAAAAATACATTACTCTAAGGAAAAGAGGTTATCCAATGTGAGCTATCTATGGCTTTGTCCAATTTTTTTTTCCTTAAGAACCACTTGTTTTGGTTCTTATTGTCATGCGAAATAATGTTCTTCCATTTTAAGAACTATCACTACAATGTTACTCACACATTTTCTAGGTTTAGCAAATTAATTCCTATTTTCCTTTCGCTTCTATAGAATGCAAGTTGTTATTAACATCACCTATCAACAACCAAGGGTGCTGTATACCTAAATGAATATCATGTAATTTTTTTCATAATCCCCTCTTTTGAATGACAAAGTTTTAGGCATAGATGAGGTTAACATGAATGTAAATATTCTTTTGCAATAAGGGTTCAAAATCTTTATTTGTTTACAGTTATGTATTAACACCATTTTCCTCTAGTGATATGCAAAATGATTGATGATAGTAGATCATTTATTACTAAAAAACCAATTTGTATACAACTTCTTTCTATTAGTTAAGTTTGTAAAAGACCAACTAAAGCAAGTTTTATTAAATGTAGATAATCCTTAAGTAGTATTTTATTATGTTATTGAGACCTCTCACTAGAAATGGCATTTGTTCAGGTTAGCTTTGGACCCTTATGGCTCAACCCCATCTTAAAAAATTAAATAGAGGCCCAGACCTAAGCCTTTTCGAACTTGGGTAGCTTGAAGCCTGGTCTAAATAAGCCAAATTTAAAAATTATATAAATGTTTTAGGCTGTAAATATCTTATCAATGATAATTATTCTACATTGATTTTGCAATGATGATGACCCTTACTTCCTCAATTAAAATTTAATTGATAAGATTATTTAGTTTATCTCAACAATAAATTTTTGGAATTTCAACTCCTTGAAAACCTTCGTCAACATTTCACTCTTTTGGATAACTCTATAATTGTTGGTGTTAAACTTCCTTGAAAGGGAATTACTAACGCACTTTTATGTAATTGTTTCAACATTATATATTATTTATAAGCTTAACATCTAATTTATGGGATCTCAAATAATTAATAACTTTATTAAGAGCCATTTGAAATGAGGCACAACAATCAAATATTTTTCCTTTTACAGGAATTTAGTAAAAAAAATTTCAAACTAACTTACAAAGAATCAAGATTAATAAAAAAAAGATTTAAGTAAAAAAAATAGGACGTCCCAAACACGTTTCTCTAAAGCTAACTACTTTGTAGGTGAAAAGATACTTTGTAGGTGAAAAGATAAATGTTCTTGTAGATTTTCCATAGCACAACTTTAAAATCCAAATTTGGCTAATGTAATCAATTATTATATCTCATTTTTTTCATTCAAACTTCCTTCCATTTGATATACAAAATCACCATAATATATAACATAATAGATTACAGATCAAAAGGGGCAACTTTATAGAATTCTAAAAGGAAAATGGGGAGTCAAATTGGTATAGAATAATTACTAATAAATAAACAGAAAATCTCATTTAGAATGATTAATGCACAAAATAAAAAATTAAAAAGATTAGAATTTTAAACAATAGAATAGCAATCATCAAATCAAGTAAACAAATAATATATACATATGTGTGTGTGCGTGTTGAAAAAAACAAAGTGATTTAAGAAACTTAAGGTTGAGATCCAAAATATAACAAAATAGCAACACCACTGTAGAGAGACCGGAGGAGAAGAAAGGAGGCTTAACTAGAGAGAGATGAAAGCATAAGAAATTGACAAAAGAAGAGCATGGACTAGAGAGGAGAGGAGAACTATTGCATTTATTAAAGGAAGCTATAGTGAGAGTGATGGGAAAGGAGAGTGAGGAGGGGAAGTTACAATGAGGGTTTATTATGTTTAAATCAAAATGATGTTGTTTCACATGGGATTAATATAAAAAATATAGTTAAGTTCTAAGACAAATTGAGCCACTGAACCCGAATCTGAACCTGACCCAAATCTTAAAAATTAAGAAAAGAACTAATCCTATTCTAAAGCCTAGTCAACTGAAGTTAAGTTCATAGACTTTGGCTAGACCTAGTTAGGTTGGACAAGCTTGGGCTAATTTTCCATTCCTACCTTTTATATTCCAAAAAAAGGAAATTCATTTGGAAAAGAGTTTAGAGCTCAAGTGCTTATTTCTCCTTATGTATTTCTTTTAATAGTAGTGATGAAATCATTTTCATATTCATTGGTTAGAAGTACGATGAAGGATATTCCATTAAGAGGAATATGTTTTTCGATGTTAAACACCAATGTTGCTTGAAAATATAAAAAGGAAAAGGGATTGTGAGGTTTCAATGTACTTTTATTAGGTGTTTCATAAGATTGAGCTGGAGAAGTTTAAGCCATGTTTGGCATATCTATAATATGAATTAACTCATTATTATTATTTTGCTTTTGAAGACGTATTATCTTCACTTCCCCCATTTATGGCCATTGTTTTTGTTTATGAGTGATTGATTCTTAATTGAAATCTTATCTATGTTGGTCTCCATATCTTTCCTAAGTAATGTGCATTAGATGTTCATTATTAAGAAACAAATATTGAGTCTTCATAAGCCTCATTAATGGGTTCATATCAGAGAGCTCTTGATTAATATTTATAACCATACACACCCTCATGTAGTTGATCCTTTTATATGAGTTATAGCCTGGTCCATCCTAATAGGTTCACTTATTAAGCTAGAAAGATAGCTAAGGCTTAAAATGGTTCAGTACTTAAGTGATACATTATGCTTATTAATCTAAAAAGGAACCTTTTCTTACTTAAAGTCATGAAGATGAGACCGAGGTTGCCATTCTAAAGTAATATAAGCATGTTATTGAAATGTTATAGAACATTATTTAGAATTTTTTGAGCTTCTAAAATAGAGTTTAACTTGAATAAGAAAAAGTTATCATTTGTAACCCAAACCTCCTTCAAATTATAGTCCTTCCAAAGCCTTATAGCCTAAGCATTTAAGGAAGCAAACATAGGTCTTTTATTAAAAATAAAGCCTGTAAAGGTGGTGTTCCATATAAAAGCATATTCTTGTAGAATCTCCAAAGGAGATGGCACAATGAAGTGACAAAATCTATTAAAAGAAGGATATAATTAGAGCGAGCCAAACAGTAAGATCATTGAGAACTTAACTCTAGGTCCTCTTAGAGTTGACAATGGATAAGCCAAGAGTGACTTGAGTTCTAGTGGTTGAGGTTAGGTTTAACCTATAGGTGGATAGGGAAGGGTTTTGAGGGACTAGTGAAGAGGGTTAGGTAGAGAGTGCACAATAAGAAGCAACATGAGAACCTGATAGAGGGAAACTGGAAGGGTTAGATATCTAGTTAAGAATGCAAAGGGTCTGACATAATACCTAAGTAGGAAGTAAAAAGAACTAGGCAGAAAATATATTAAATAACGTTAACAAAAAAGTAAATGAAAGGAGTTAAAAGAGTGGGAAAGAAATGATTGAATGGAAAAATAGGGAAGAATATAGGAAATGAAGAAAATACAAAGAGTGCAGAAAGATAAAATACAAAATAGGGGATAGTAAAAAAAAAACAAAGTAGATGAGGCAGTAGAGGAAAAGGGTCAAGAAGAAACACAGTAGAAGTGAGGAAGAATAGTAGGCAAGACAAAGGAAAAAGTATGAAGGGAAAGTATTTTAGTGAGAAAATAAGGGGACATTAAACCAAATTCTAGTAAAGGAAAAACAAGAAGAAAAAAAAAGATAAGCAATTACTAAGCATGGTTAAGGTAGTTGAATGAACAAGACCTAGAGGGAAGGAAAAGAACCAAAAAAGATACATATTAATTTTAAAAGTTATTGATTGGTCTGAGTTTCAAATTAATTACGTATTTGTCTTATCAATATATTAATTATAATTAATTTTTAAAAAATTTGAATAAATATAATTAACAAGGCAAAAGCCCAATCATTACACTATCATTATAAGAAAATTTCATAAGATTCAAAGAACCTACTTACTTAGGTTACAGCTTGATAGATCAAGAGTACGCAACAAACTAAACAAAGTAGAATTGTTTAAAGGTTCCAATTGGTAACCATAGGTGTAGATAACTATTGCAGCTCTGGTTATTGGTACCTCCCTAATAAAGTTTAAGATCGTCATTCTCCAAATTGTTATAGGATTGACCTTGAATGTCCTTTGATTTCTTTCTCACCAAATCCAATAGATTGAGCATGACTAGGCTAATTTAAAAAGAAAAGTGTCAGTTATTCTCATTCTATAAGCACCCAAAATCCACTGCATCATGTCCTTCCATATGTTGGGGGATTAGGTGCTTCACATTTTGATAAGATACATTGTCTATAGAGCTAGAAAAGGGACAAGCAAAGAATAGATGGTTTAAAGATCCACCACTCATAATGCATAATTTGTAACTTGAATCCTGAAAAGCTAGATTAAAGGACTTAACCCCTTCATAAGTTGCCAATTTACCAATCACTGCTAACCTTAAGATAAAGAAGAACTTAGGAGGATGTATCATGTTCCAAACCACTTTTCTCTAGGAAATAGAAACCCCTATAGGTCTAAGAGTTAACTGATATGTGTTTAAATTTTGATTCATTTGATATGCTACACTTAGTGATTAATGTCTTAGAAATGCTTAAGATACTCACTTTGACTCATTTTTTATTTTAGACATAATTTGGAAGTAAAGAAGTTAAAGTGAGTCGAAAGTATGATATATGGGCCATTTTTCGAAGATTATGTCTTTATAGAGCAAGAAGAAAGAACAAAATAATTTAAAAGACAAGAGGAAGATAAGAAAAATGGAACACAAAGAAGAAGAATCATATAAAGCAAGCATCATGTGGAAGCATGAAATGCAACAAAAGAAGAAAACAAGAGAATAAAACGCAGCAGAACATTGCTTCACGTGAATAGCCCCATGCACAACATGAATTAAATGGCAGCAGTCCATTTGTTAAAATGATGTAGTAGACAGAAGCAAGAAGGATTGCGTGCTGCATTTCAAGCAAAAAATGCATGCCACTCTGCGTTAAATGCAGACAATGCCTACGTTGTGCGTTAAATGCAAACCCATATTAAACTTTTCTCATTAATAATTCTCTATATACATTTTGCAAGAAAAGTTGTATTCATGGCTTGTAGAGAGAAAATTACTAAGCCTCCATCTTGCTTAGTGAGTAGCACATTGGACTTGGTAAACTTTGAGTATGGTTTGATGTACAAGTCTCTAGATCATATGAAATTTCTCTAATTTTTCAATGTTTTTTAGCAATTTCTTTGACAATATGAAATGGGAAACCTAGTATGTTACTTAATTGGTTAATACATAAGAAATTAGCTACAATCTTCTTCATTAAGATAACACTCTACACTTCCAATTGCCAACTCTTGATTTGATAGCATCATATAGGACCTGACAGTCATTAAAGGACAGTTTCCTAGAAGATATTGGCGCCCTAGTAGTTAATAGGGAGTCATCGAAAGGGCACATCGGTGATTCTTATCAATTCACTACTTAATGCTCACAATCCTTAGAGAGAATTAGTGAGCTCTTCTCCTTGTTAATGCAAAATCCTAATATACCACTAATCCATCATGCATTTCATATAAGATTTATTACCATAATAGAAGAGAAGAATATCATTTGCCAATGACAAATGCTAATTAATGTTTTAGTTATATCAATTTACTAGAATTAGGAATAATGTTGATTAATATTATTATATTAATTTATAAATATTTGTTTATTAATATTACATATAATTAATCAATTATTAATTGTTTATAAAATATAAAATATAAAATATTATTTAATATATTATCACATGATAAAAAAAATTAATGAAAGCTTAGTATATTATTATATAGAACTATTTCATATAAAATTAGTAAACATAATATTCATTATTAATAAAATATGATTAAATTCAAAATGAATTTGTATTAAAATTTTAAGTATTTTATAATTTAAATTACAAATAATAACACATAAATAGATATTTTAAGTAAAAATATAAATATAATAAACCAATAAAATTTAAGAATTTATTATTTTATTGGTTGAAAATAAAATTAGAACAAATAAAATATCATTATTTATTAAAATAATAATCACAAATAATTTATGAAATTTTTTATTTTATTTATTATTATATAATAAATAAAAATTTAAAAGACAAGAATAATTATTATCATGCCCACTTACACCCATGCCTACCAGATCTTGCTATGTCGTAATCGCCTACTTAATTTTCTTTTCTAGCTTCATCTTCTTCAACACCTTACCTCTACCTCTATTTTTACGTAATCTCAAACCAACTTAGTTATGTTCCTAACATCTCTTCAAATTTAATTTTCCCAGCTTTTGTTTTTAAGTTAATATATTAGGAAGCATGCAAAATTTCCTTCCTCTTAGTCTTTCCTTTCTTGCCCTCAAAATCTAACCTTCAAGCTCTTGCCATGCAACACAACTACAATAGTCTGGAAATCAAGCTCATCTTGATGTTCCCACATAGCTCCCAGAACAGTCAACTTCTACCTCAATAAAACACACATGGTTCTAAGTAGTGGGAGACTCAAACATGGATACAAAATTGCATTACACCCTCTCCCCCCAAGTAGAGCTGATGGGTAGCAGATAGTGTCTCCTCCATTTGATATCCTGAAGCAAGAAGCTGCATGATGGAATTCTGTAACATCCCATTACTAGTGGGAAGGGTAGAATGGTAAATGAGAGTGACTAATGAGAGTTAGATGCATTTCCATATTCATGCATGATATGTCATAAACTTATACATGAATAGTGAATTTGTTTGCACATGAAAATAATTGTACATGCATTCATGAATAATTCCGGGTATGATTGGATTGACCTATGAATTTTTAGAGTTATGGACGTTTTACATTGAAAATATTAATGATTGGTGGAAATATTGTATTTGTATATGTTGGTGAAGTTATGGAGTATTGAGAAGGATATATATAATAGGGAACAAGAAATTAAAAGAAGCTTTGGAGATAGTTGGATTGTAAAGATGACAGTCAAGGAAATTAGTTCAAAAGATACTAAGTTGGAATTTGGGTATTGGGCAAGTGACAAGTGTCACTTAGGTTGTTGTACTCTTGCTAGAAGTAGGTTACTGTTCTTTGATAGTTGACAGGTTAAGTCTTGTCCAAGTCCCCTTCTTTGCTATCATCTTTCTAAAACTCCTTTTTTGAAACACAGAGTTGTCCATCAAATATCTTCTAAGAGACTTCTGTGTTTCCCTTTTCTTTCACCAAACCTACTTTGTTATTGTGTCCTCTGCCTTGAGAAAAACGAGAAGGCGGTCATTGTACTCAAAGAAGTACGTAAAAACGTGTGGAGTTCAAGGCTTGAAGATTTTGGAGTTTTCAGTAAGTAAGTGGTGGAGAAATCCCTTACAGTTAGGGATTTATGAAATAAAGTTGATAAATTACTATCATCTGCATGGAAAATGTAATTTATGTGTTTGTTCATAAATACTGGGTAGTTGGGGAGAAATAAATTCAGTTATATTGTTAAATTAGTTTTTGAGAAAACTTTTGGTGTTTTGGTAATGTAAAATATTGAAAGTTAGAAAAAATGGAAAATGTGCACTGATTACACTTCAGTCTTTTAGCCACAAAGTTTTCTCTAGTAATCCAAACGAGATGATTCTTGATTTGAATTAAACTAGAGACATATGGCTACATTTTGTATGAAGACATCAAATTCCATTTCTATCTCTAAAAGTCTCAAAATTTCATGAAGTTATGGAGTCGGTCTGGTATGTTGGTGTGTGTATGGAAATATTCATGTTCGGATTTTAGGGATGAATTTGGGATTGATATGAAGAGATTTTAGTCAAGATTCCTTCTGGAAAGTTGTAGATCTTTCTTTTATCTTTTCAACGGTATAAAGTTTGTAAATTTTGGATATCGGAGTCAAAAGTTATGACCCTTATAAGTGGAGACGTTCTGAGTAGAAAAGCAGACGGAAGAAAGTAAGACGATGAAAGTAAGACGATGAAACTAAGACGATGGAAAAACTAAGACGAAAGCAAGAATTGATTGGACTCTTTTTGTCATAACTTCTTCTCTAGACCTCCAAATGACCTGATTTTTGAAGCATTGGATTCCTAACACATTTCTTTATCTCTCTAAAAAAATTTATGGTTTTTGGTATTAAATTAAAGATGATTTATTGAATCAAAATAAGGGTATCGGTGGAAAGAGCCTGAACTAGATATTTTACTGAACATGTTTCAGTATTTCAATGATATCTTGGTCTGTAGGATTACAATTGAGGTGATTCTTGATTTGTAGTAAACTAGAGTAATAGATCTACAAATCATATGAAGACTCTGAATCTTTATCCAGTCTCTAAGGTGTTCAATTTCTAGATGGAATTCAAGTATAGTACACTGTTTTGGAGAGGAACACTTTTCTAGAAGAGAGTGAGCTTAAATTTCACAAGTTTTACCTTCTTATTGAATGTGAACAGTAAACCCAAAAGGGTGTTTCTGAAAGTCTGAAAGTAAGCCAGTGACAAATGAACTATGTTTCCAATGGTTCTAATGAGGCATAAACCTAAGTGTTAGTTATACGTAAATGAATTTGGTATGGGGATAGTGTTGAGAAGTATTAAGGAGTGATACCCGAGACTTATCATAAACAGGCATTGTACATAATTCATTTCATACATTTGCATTATTGAATACTTATAATTGTGTAAGTTGTGATATTGTGTATATTATTTGTTATAAAGGAGCAACTGGAACGTCCACTTCCAGACGTTGTCGGATCTTCCAGGCATTAGCTTCGGGAGAATTCTGTGAGTGACCTAGATATTCTCACTCAATTAATTGTCTGCTTTAGAATATGTTTTGAATGAGTTATCTAAATGCTCCAAATTGTGACAAATGTGAATGTGCATATGAATGCAAAAGCGTGCTCAGCATTTCTACTGAATGCCGGACTAAAGTCCGATGATGGATGCGATCTAAATGTGAATGTGTATCCGTGTGATTGACTGAGGTTATGTTATGTTATGTGAAACATTCATTACATGAATGCATGTAAGATAAAGGAAGTTATCACCGGAGTTGCCAGGATAAAGAGCTTAAAGCTCAGAATGTGAATAGAGCCTCGGGTTCGAGTGCCACTGTCCCCGATATCTACTAAAACATATGGGATGTTATACGACAAAGCTTGACATCCATGAAGGGATGAGCTGGTAAAAAGGCACTCGGTCATAACGACAATAATAAATGAAAGTGAGTCTCATGTGCATTGCCGACTATAATTGATGTGTGTTTTGTATGAACAATGTGATATATTGTGAATGTACAATGAAGTGAATATTATGTTATGTGCAACGATGTAATGCATGAATTGAGTGAACCATCGATGATGGTTACCTCATTGAGTTCGCAAAACTCACCAAAATTGCAACGTTGTCTTTTCAGGACCGAGAGACGACTCTAACTACTAAAGAGGCTCTACCAGCCGGGTAGATTGTGATTGGTGTGAGAGGTCATAGCTCAAAGGTCGGTTAGTTGGGATTCTTTTGGGTGGTTTAGATTACTTGATGCACTTTCCTCATTCAAGTAGTACTATTGTATTAGGTTTCTGATGATGTACATATGGATAATGTTGAAAGACAATGTAGTCTTCGATTTTGTGAAATGCAATGAGGAAAAAGTTGATTTTAAAATATTGTGATCTTCTTAAGATGCTTTAAGTGAATTATGTTACCATGCCATTTGAAGGGAATATAGTGATCGATCGTAGCTCGCCCTTATCATAGGATATGTATCGGAATGACATTCGGGTATCCCGGTGATACCCTACAGTAAGGGAGCGCTACAAATTCAATACAAATTGGTTATTTTGTGGATCAAAGAGTTTCATACACTATATGAAATCATGGGTCCTTACAAATTGGAAGCATTTTTGGAATTACTGAAGTATTGGTGTATGAAGAAGATAATTTCTTTTTCTGGTTCCTAAAGAGTGCCATCACTATAAAGTTTATGGAAGTTGGTCCATAGCATGTTTTGAATAAGCTTATCTTGCTTCAAATATAGAGACTTGAAGTTGTAATTAAACATATCAGATTCGCTAATATACTAGAGTGGATGTGTATGTATGGTGATTCACTTGACTATTGGTATACAACTGGCCAAAACTACATTGTAAGTTATAAAGGTAAGCCTGTATGCTTAGATTAAGCAATAACAAAAATTAAAAGAATAAATTACATAAGGATTTTTGTCTTAGTTGAAGCTATAAAGGATTTACCAAATGAAATTCCGTTATAAGGCTTAATGATAACATGGAATATAAGGAGGATGTAGTGAAAGTTACTTATGCTTAGAAACTAGAATCCTCATAGAAAAAAGGTATAGAAATCAACAGGTATAATTTTCAAAACTGGTGGATATCTTGAGCTAACTTGCCATACAAAATATGAAAACCATATAAATGGATGGGAGCAAAATTTACTTGATGATGGTTAAAAATAATAGAATTCTATAGAATCAAGTGGAAATAAATATGCTCTAATAAGTTAATAATTGGTTGGTAATTGTATACACAACTATGAGGAAAGGGAAGATGTACCAACTAATGATTTCCCTAATGAATATTATAGTAAAGGGATAGAGATTTAGTCCCAAGATGAAAGGAGTTAATCAACAATATATAAGCAAGTTGAATTTTGTACTCCAAGTAGAAGAAAATCCAATAGGAAGAAGAAAAAATCTTCTTCTATAATAAACCCATAACTATAATTGCACGTAATATAAAGGGTACGAATTCCCTTAGAAAACAGCTAGCTAGTAAATTCCTTCATTCATAAAAATAAGCCTAATGTTTATGGCATTTTGGATATAAGAATTAAAAAGAGAACTACAATATTCTCACTTTTTTTGTCTAGTAATAAGAGGAGAAAATAGAGTTGCAAAGTGCCTCAATTCAAGAGCAGATGATTCACATGAAAGTTAATCAGAAGTTAGAATAGAGAGTTGTTTATATCACAACTATCTATGGTCACAATAATAGATTCCAAAGAAAAAATATGTGGAATAAGATAAAGGAATTATCCCTAACCATTCTAAAAGGACATAGTTGTTTGAGGAGTTACTATAGTGATTTAAATCAATGCATAAGATATATTTAAATGTAAGACCTTCTTTTTGGTCGCAATATTTATACCTGGAGTAATAAATAAGAAGTATCTTAGTTACTTAAGAAGAAGGTAAATAGTAGTATGACCAATCTAAAAAGTCTTAATTTATATCCAAAAACTTTCAAAGTAAGATAAATGGATTTGAATAATTTGTAAATCAGGGTATCAGTGAAAGAGTAGAAGGATCCAATCAATTTAAATGAACAAAAAAGATTCAAAAAGTTAAAGAAGAGCTCAAGATTCTTAATAAAGAGAGAAATGGCAACACTCATCACTCTCTAAGTTCGACAAAACAACTCCTAAACAAGCTCTAAGTTGACCTTTATCTTAATCCTACTAACTCCAATCTTGCGAGATCTTGAAAAACATGTTTTTCCCAAATATTCCCAAGCAATAGAATTTGAAAACTCCATTATAAAGCAAAGATTAAGGGAGCTATTGATCACAGAGGGCGACAGAAATACTTCTTATTTTCACAGGAGATTAGTATAAAGGAAATCTATAAACAAGATAATCTCTCTCTAAAAAGATGAAAAACTTTTGACAGCTTAGGAAAATCTAATAAAAGAAGAAGAAATCTATTTTAACATCATCCTAGAAGACCTTTCTAATGCCAAATCCTTGATCATCTCATTAGAGAGATAGTACATGATCACCTTTCTTCAACTGAGGTAGAACTACTCTTAAAACTTGTCTCTAAATTAGAAATAGAAAATACCTTTAAAGCTCCTAGACCTAATGTATGGATATTTTCTTTTATGAAAAAATTTGGGCTCTTAGTGGAAGTCTAGTGATAAAAGCAATAGAAGAGTTATTTTAAGGAAAGGGGAACTTTTAAGGGAGATAAACAAAACATTCATTAGTTTAATTCTTAAAGGAAATCAACAGAAGTCAATCAAAGATTTTTGCCCCATATCCTGTTGCAAGCCTCTTTATAACCTAGTTTTAAAAATCTTAGTGTTGAGAAATGTATTACTTACACATATTGGACAACAATAAGGAGCTTATATTCTAGGAAGACAATTTAAGGGCAACATTTTACTTGTGCAAGAGCTTTTTATAAATTATACAAGGAAGAGGGAACTGTAATCTAAACATGGACTTCTAGAAAGTATATGATTTAGTGGACTGGATTTTCAGTATTAATTGTCTCAAATCCTATGGATTCCTTAGTATTTTCATTAAATGGATAAAATAGCGTATTGCTAGAGTGTCATGCAATATTCTAATTAATGGTGAACCCTTTAACATCATTAAAGGGTTGAAAGGCCTTAAACAGGGTAATCCAATCTCACCATACTTATTCTCTATTGCAATAGAGGTTTTCAATAGGTTGCTTGCAAGGGTAGAAGAAAGGAGAAATCTCTTTAAACATCATTCCAGATGCTAGAAAAAAAAGAATCCTTAGCCTGAAGCTTGTTGATCATCTGCTCCTTTTTAAAAGGTTGATCATAACGCAATATCCTTTCTTGTGACTACCTTAATAATTTTTAGTAAGATTTCTAAGTTGCAAGTTAACAATGAAAAGAGTGGGAAGTTTCTCTTAACAACTACATCCTATAATGCCTATTGGTTTACTTCCTTAATAGGCTTTAAACATCAAGAACTTCCCTTTACTTATCTGGGAATCCATATATCCTCTGCTATACTTTCCTAATTAGACTTCAAACTTATAATAGAGAAAACTCTTTTGTAGATAAATAGTTGGAGCACTAAATCTTTATCCATAATAGGCAGGGCTTAATCAGTGTCCTCATTTTTGAACTCTATAAACCTATATTGGGCCTCTCATTTGACATTACCTATTTTTGTTATAAAATCAATTAATTAACTTTTATAGAAGCTTCTATAGAATGGAAACAAAGCAAGATTTAAATAGAGAGATGTGTGCATTCCTAAAAGACAAAACGGTTTAGGATTTTCCCTCTAAGGGTGGTAAAAATGAGAATACTAGGTAAAAGAATATAGAGACTCATCAAGGATAAAAGTTCTCTATAAATTAAGTGGGTTTATTTCTGTTAAATTAAGGAATCCAATCTCTGGATTATGAATAGTCTTAGACCAGCAACTTCAAATATATAATTCTTCTTAAAACTAAGGGATACCACCATACACTAGATTTCCTACATAGTTGGTGATGGTAAGAGCATTTCTTTCTAGAGTGATAAGTGATCTTCGTATGGTACCATAGAAGCTTAACCAGCTCTTCAATCACTAAATCACTAAATAACACATATAAGGAGAATGAAACAATATATCAAGTATATTATAATAAGGACTTGATTTCAAGGAAGGTAATAGTTATAAACATGCTACCTCTTATATTGAAAACTAACCTAATTTCATGTAGCAGTTTAGGAACATACAAATTAGGGGAATTTTAAACAAGTTGGTAAAAAACTATTATAGAATGCATAACCAAAATTGGGATGGCATGACTTGGTCTAAGCATGTTTAACCACGTGCTTCCCACATCTTATGGTTTGCGGTAAAGGGAAGGCTCCTAATTATCGGTAAATATCTAACAATCCCTAATCGATAATCAATGCTACCTATGTAAAATTGATCAAGAATCAATTGATCATATTTTATTCCAATGCACTTGCTTAAATAGGGCATGGAAAGTGGTGATTAAAAAGTGCGATTTGGCAAATCTACTAGAAGCATGGTAAGAAATCATTTTATGAAGTATTAACACAAAAAACTAGAGAGAGGAAATGGGTATACATAATCACTTTCTCCGACTTAGTGTTAACTTTGTGGGATTAGAGAATAGGTGCACTTTCAAGGATGTCACCAGGAGCATCAATCATTTCAATGAAGAATTAAACATATAAATTAGACTCCACATATGCTTATAAGAAAACATAATTATAGTTAGTAGTTAGATAAAGCAAGATTGGGAAATCCTATGAGACAAGCATGCGTAAAGAGGCAGAAGCAAACATGTGTAAGTAAATACATGTCACGTACTCCTTAAAACAATAGGTAGTAAAAAGGTAGGAATATAATGAGTAGATGCTTTTATGTGTCGTGTAAACCTTATTTTTGTAAAACTTAAGTTATTACCTTATGGCCAATCAATTAATTTTTAATCTTCAATAAAAATGATATATTTGACTTTATTAATTGTTATATGATTAAGAATTAAATATTATTTATACCTCTAATGAATATATAAGCTCTTCATAATGAACTTAAAGAGATTAGAAAATATAAATAGTACCTAATTTATAAAGACATAATAGTCTATTGTTTTAGTGTTACATTAAGCAATTAGATGATAAACCAGCTACGAATTTAATACTTGCATATATAAAACAATATTACAACTACTTGTCTATATAAATATAATAAACGTTACTTGAAATTGTTGATTCATCCTCTTACTTTTACTAACTAAATTTTTAAATTTCAAATGCTCTTTTTTATGGATAATAAATTTTCTTTTCGACAAAATATATTATTGTTTCAACTTATCCTTTTCCTTTACCAACTACTTTTTTTACCAATATGAAGTCTCCACAAAAAACGAAAAAAACTAATACATATATGGTTTTATTACAAAATAATAGATATATAATATTGATTGCACCTGTTAATGCTCAAAACATTATGGCTCCTCTACTTGAGGACTTTAATTTTTGGATTTGTAAAACATTCCTTAAACTACATCATTGTATAGAGAATAACTTAATTACGCTTATTGCATATTTCTTAGCTTGTTTGATCAGCAACTCCAAGTTAATAATTATTGCGGTAAGTCATATTCCAAGCCTGAGCAACCAAAAGGGCTGAAGCTTGTATAACCATTTGATAAAAAGATCAAGTTCAACTACTTCTGTGTTTGGAAGGGATGGTTAATAAAATAAAGAAAGAATTTCCAAGTTTTATATGAAAATTATTCGTCTTTTTAATGAAAAATATTTTTAAAAAAATATTAAACTGTAGAAGTTTTTTTAAAAAACAAATAATAAAAAACCAAGAGTACATACAGTTCACCAACTGCTTCGATCTTTTTAGTAGACGCACGGTGAAACTGAAACCATTCTCCACGAGTCTCGACAAAACAAAATGACGAGAGC
>JANZLD010000005.1:15422370-15441727 GCA_026413575.1 Erythroxylum carthagenense | reverse complement strand
GATGTAAGACACACCAATTTATAAGAAGAACTCTCCTCTCCCAAATATTCTTAAATTTTAGTTTCGGTTTTATAACAGAAATCTTATTGTCATGTGTTTTTAACGTGAAGTGTCACTCTTTAGTCCTTACTTGAACTCTTACATTAAGGGCGTCAAATCTTCGGGTTTATTTTTTGTGAACCAACTCTGTATCATTCCATCTTATCTATTTATTTACATGAAATCTAAATAAATAAATAGATTAGATAGAGTGACACAGAATTGATCTACAAAAAATGAACTAGAAGATCTGATCTCCACGCCAAGTGACACCGAGGCACACAGAGCAAGGACCTGAATGGATGTCATTTCCTCCGGATTTGTTTATTCTACTAGTTTCTGTTTTTTTTTTTTTCAAGTACGTACAATTAGAATATAATTATTCTTGTTTGCATTGCGGACCAACTAAAATTACCACATAAAGATAGTGTTACAGCCTAAACAAGTTAATTAAGCTGAGAAGACAACCAGAGGAGTTTGATTTGGATAACGTAAGTGTTAGAATTTTTTTTTTTTTACCCACAAGATAGTTTTAAAAAAATTTAATTATAAAAAAAAAAGTCTTTAAACCACTCTTAAACTAATTCCTAACTACATCGAGTAAATTTCTTACAGAAAGTAAAGTAACGTTCCAGAGAACCCTTGCCAATTGACCACCGCCGTGAGTTTCTAAGTGCTAGATTTTAAAGTCACGATCTTTAAGCTATTATTGTTTGCTGCTTAATAACCAACCAGCCACCAAACTCCAAATCCCATCTTCCGTTTGATGTTGTTTCCCTGTCATTCCCTCATTTCTTTACTCTTCAGTTTCCTCCAAGTCGCTGCCTTTCTGGGCTTTACATTTTCTCAGTCCCTCTGTAGTCTCAACTTTGGACCTTGAGAGACTTTAGAGATATAAAGAGAACGGAAGATACCGTAAGGTATAGACTTGCCGATGGTGGCATCAATTGCTGGCGGCGGCGGAGTGATGGACCGAGAGGCATCGAAAGCGCATGCGGCGTTGGTTTTGGTGCAGCTATTCAATGCAGGGTACCATGTGATTACTAAGGTGGCTTTGAATGTTGGAGTCAATCAGCTCGTCTTTTGTGTCTTTCGTGATCTTCTTGCTTTCTCTATTCTCGCCCCGATCGCCTATATCCGTGAGAAGTATTGCTACACCTCATTTCTTTTCTGGCTTTTTTCTGTTTATGTTTGTTTTTGATCTTCTTGTTGAATTGTGCTGCATATTGGGACGGGTAATTCTGACTGATGGTACTGCAATTGTTGGATTTTTGGATAAACTCTTCATCTTTCCATTCTTATTAGTGAATCACTTTTGGTTTTCGGTTTCTGTTTCATTCAGTATGCATTGGCATACTTTGATGTTTGTCCAAATTGTGAGAATATTGAGTGTCCAATTCTCCATACTTGTTGTTATTGAGTGTTCAATCCTCCACATTTTTTGGCCCTTGGCTTTTGTTATAAAAAGAGAGAATTTGGCAGATTTCAGATAATTCAGCTGCTTTACAATGGCTGAAAGTGTAATGGTTAACGGATGTCATCTATCCTACTTCTAGCATAGTGACGTCCATCAATTCCCTTGTAACCACCTGTACTTCTGCCACTTTATGTGCTCTCACTTGTTTGTAGCCTTGCATTAACGCAACTCAACCAAGCAGGAGCTGGTAATTAGTTAGTGTTGGCTTTGTTCCACTTTATGTGATATCCATGACATGGTTTGCACTCATTTAACAAAAATTTCAAGATAATGGGCCGACATGCCTAGAATTGAAGGCATTTATTTTGTCAATGTCTTTTCTCCCCACTGTGAAGTCAATCTCTTTAGACAAATCAATGCTTAATTCGTGTAGTAGAAACATAAAGTCTGTCTAATAGGCATTTCATTTTTCCTTCTTGTAGAAGAATCCGGCCACCTATGACCAGACGATTCCTCTTTTCTTTATTTTTTCTGGGGTTAAGTGGGTAAGCTACACTATCTAACATGTCTCCTTTCAGTCTAATCAGATCCTTTCTGTTAACAGTCAATGTATAATGTTATATCTTACTAGTCAATCTTTTGTCATAAACAGGATATTTGGCAATCAGCTTTTATTTCTTCTTGGTCTTAGCTACACAAATCCTACTTATGCTGCAGCAATACAACCTTCAATTCCAGTCTTTACATTTGTTTTGGCTGTGATGATGCGGTGAGTTTGACAAATTTACTCTTTTACAGTTCAGTTAATACTGTTACTGACATACTCAAACAGTGTACTTAACATATTGCCTGTTCCTTGTTTGTTCAATTTTACACGTTTTCTTCTTCTTGCAGTACAGAAAAACTGAATATATTTAGAACCGAAGGTCAAGCAAAAATTGGGGGTACACTTGTCTGCGTTTGTGGGGCCATATTGATGGTTCTGTTCCGTGGTCCAGCCCTAATTGGATTCAAGGAAGCTGACTTTGCAGGTAATGAAATAAGTGCAAGGGGTCAACCAGAACCTGGTGGATGGTTTATCTCTAGCTTTCTGGAATTTGGGCTGGAAATGTGGCACCTTGGAGTTATCTGCCTAATAGGGAATTGCATGTGCATGGCTGCATTTCTAGCCATTCAGGTAAGGGTTTGTTGCATTAGAATTTTAAATCGGAGACACTTTCTAATTGATATTTGCCTAAGAATGATGCCAGGTGGGCATGGCCCCAACGGCTCTGCATATTTGACCAGCAATTTAACTATTCATGCTTTTCCCCATAATATTGTATGAATTTTAATCGGATGCTGATGTTACTTAAGGCAAGAAACTTAGCAGCAAGGTGAACTTTTTTCTTTTTTAACCAATCAATTTAGTCCTACTTGATGAATTCTTTTGCACTTTAGCTAATCTTTAACATGTGAGACTTGCATTCATGTTGTCCCTCTAGCATCAAACTTGATTTTGACTTTTTACTTTGAAGTTTAGGTATTTACCTTTTTAAGAACCTCTGAATGTTGTTTTTGGTTGAAGAACACAATTTACTGACTAAAATCCATCATTCTTTAACAGAATGTGTACAAGCAATATGCCTTGTGTGATTGATGAAAAAGTTATCTCCTCTTTCAAGTATTCCCACTCAACACACTCCAACAGAAAAGCAAAACGAGATGGGTGATAGAGGAATGAACATTAATATCTTCTCAGTTATAAAATTTACCTGAAAAATGATATGGCAATCTTATGATTGCTGTGTATAGAATCTTGGTGTTGTGGGATAGAGGAAGTTGGTGAAGTCAAGATGTTTTTGTTTTTGCGAACTAATCTTTGTACTAGAGTGACTTATACTGAGAAACACTAAATCCTGCATAAACTGAATATGAGGAAGTATTAGGAAGACATTGTTGATGAAGAGCCATAAATGAAGGTTAGGTTGAACCAGACTTCTATGGCAAGAATAATTTGACGTGAATCTGATCAAATTGATTGTGTAGATCGTAGTGCAACCTATTTGGGTTAACATGTATAGCTTGGGAGATTATTCTTTGAAATCCTTTAAAATGTTATCACTGTGGCCTTGTGAATGACCATCTGCTACAATGATCTTATTGAAACTCAAGTTAGACAGCTTGGCCTCTCCCTTCTTATGTCTAATTCACACTGTCATGCTAATAGGCTCTCTGCCAAACTTATTTCATGAATGTTTAATGAAACTGTTCCAGTGGGCAAGTTGATTCGAGTTTGAGTTAACTCCTAAGTTTTGAGCTTAATGATATGAGATTTGCTAATAGTACTTTGGGTAATTATCAAGCGCATAGTTTAAAATTATCTTATTGTGGATAAAAACCAAGCGCATAATTTAGAATAATGGTGCTTGACTATAGTCCTGGTATATCTTTTGAAGTGTATCATGAATGACTGACTATCTTGTGTCTGTCTCCTACAGTCTAACCAAAATGACTGTAGCCCTACTTTCAAGCAACTTCAAGTTCTTTGATAATTTTGGTATCTTGCAAATCAGCACTTAAGGAACCTCCTTTGTGTTCAATATTGTAAATCTTGGAAACAAGATCTAGAATAATTTTCTCCAAATCTCAAAGTGGTTGGTTGGATCACTTTTGTTAAACATGTGTAATAATTCATGCCTTTCACTAATTAGTTGAATTACAATTGATGTCCCCCATTTATTTTTTGGAAACCTTTCAGGCTTCGCTTTTAACCAAATACCCTGCCAGCCTTTCAATCACAGCATACTCATATGCTTTTGGAGCTTTGTTGATAGTTCTTACAGCTTTCTTTATGACGAATGAATCAACTGACTGGAGATTGACAGAATCTGAGCTGTTTGCCGTCATTTATGCTGTAAGTGTTTGTCTGAGGCCAATGTTGGCATGTCAAACTTGTCAAACTATATCATTGTATTGCACAACTTGGGGTAGCTCTTTCTCTAAATTTCTTTGAGTATGCCCTTTTTGGCCAAATCTTGATGACAAGCATCTTGCATTTCAGTTTTGTTGATAAGTTACTTTTTCAGTTTTGCCAAAAAAAAAATGCTTAGATCTGAAGGTTGATCAATTATTTCATTTTGCTACTATAAAAGGGAACTTCAATGCACAAGACTTCCGGCTTTGCAAGAGTAGGGGGAGGGTCATCAGTTATACACAACCTTCCCTTTGTATTTTACAAGGAGGCTTTTTCCACGACTCGAACTCGAACCCTTGACCTTCTAGTCACAAAGGAGTAACCTTACCTGTTGCTCTAAGGCTTGCCCTCTTATTAAATACTATGGGTCATGGAATTCAGTCACAAAGGAGATGCAATATCTATCTGGAATCATGATTTTTTTTAAAGATAAATATAAATACTTTGGGTCTTCAATTGCTGTCGATTAGTCCAAAATGCTAGTGCAGAGTGTTGGATTTTAGCTGCTTGTAGTGATGTTATGTTCCTATCTTTCAACATCAGTCGTCAAAAGGAAAGAAAATGGAATGAAGAGTTAAATGTATGGAGGTGCCGTTTAAATTTAGCACTTTTTGATTAATGTCTTGAGTTTAGTATGTTTTGTGGCTAATCTACTAAAAGTTGCAAGTCTTTTGATGTTAGTGTGTGGTTTAGTGCCTGCTCTGTCCTTTTTACCCACTTCTCCACCCCATTTCCCTAAGCATATTTCTGTGTTCAGGAGTAACAATTTAGGATTTTTTAGGACTTCTTGTGTAATAGATAATAGCATTTCTGTTTCACAGTTGAATAGTAGAATTCCTGGGCGAACCAAGTAGTAGGGTATAATATAATTTCAACTTTCTGACATGGTTTTTTTCCAGGGTACTGTTGCATCTGCCCTTAATTATGGATTACTTACATGGTCAAATAAGATCTTGGGGCCTGCTTTGGTTGCACTTTACTATCCACTTCAACCTGCTGCATCTGCCATTCTTTCAAGAATCTTTCTTGGAAGCCCTATTTATTTGGGAAGGTTAGATTTTGGTGTTTAATTTTTAATTAGTAACTCACAGTCACTTGTTATATTGATTAACTTGTATCTCTTTATGTATACACTTCTATCACCGACTCTTCACGTTGACATTGCCGATTGAATATAAGTAGAAACATTTGTAACATACTTGATTGGAATATGTGTTTCTTTGTGAACAATAATTGTATACATGAGGCAATAATATTTAACAAGCAAAATGGTTGTAATTGCTCAACCTTATAACGTGTGATGGAATTCTTTGTCAAAATAAAAAAATTTTGGTTTCCGCGGTTTTTATGCCACCTGAGGCTAACGCAAGAAGGACGCTTACTTGTGTTTCTCTATCTGGAAACAGCATTTTAGGGGGTTGCCTGATCATTGCTGGCCTTTATTTGGTTACTTGGGCATCCTACAGAGAAAGACAATCATCTGCAACAATTATTACCCATGTTGCTGCTCGGGGCTCTGAACCACTCATCCATAAAGAGGCAGCAATTGACAAGGGTGCGTACCAGATGGGACATATTTTTATTGGAGCTTCTACCATACCGAAATCCAGAGACTAATCATGGAATCATGTTATGTAAATGTTTTGGTATTTAATCTTTTTGAAATCAGCCAAAAATTGAGATTAGATCAATATATGTATCATTACTAAATGATCTTAAGAAATCAATATATCAGTATATCTTAACATTTGCAAGCTCTTCTTATATACAATTCAGTAAGTTTCTATTTAGCTAAATACTTAAGAAAAGGAAACTGAGTTTGGAATGTATTAATCCTTTCCATGCAGTTATGTAGAGAGGCTTTCTTGCCACTTAACGGCAAGGCTCTCGTCTTCACTTCCTTTCCTCTCCCAGAGTTTACTGAACACGCTATCATGAAGGTGGAGGGAAAACTTTGAAGGAAATATAATGCTTTCTGAAGAAGTTGGGATATGCGGGTTACTTGAAAACTGGAAAAGTGATGAAGCCAAAATACTATTTCCAAAATGATCTCTTGATATGCTTAAAATTGTCATTGCAGCTATCACGTCTGATCAGCATGCAGCCCTTACTAATTTCCTGAATTCTCAAAGCAGTAGTCGGCAGTTGTACGGATATGGTTCTAATACTTTCCCGTCATAAGTGAAAGACTGAATCTTTTCTCTTCTTGTTGTTGCTGTTGCTTTAGTATTAAATAATAGCAGATCTTCTCTTTTGTCACTTGGACTGGAAAATGAACCATTTGGAGGAAGCTTAGTACTTGTTATAGTTAAATCTTGTTGGTTCTCTATCACAGCACATTCTGGTTGCTGGTTTTCCATCATTTTCTGTCTCTAACAAATGGTTGGTAAGAAATGAAATCAGGTGGTGGGTAAAGCACAAAAGGATCATGACATCTTCAGTTTCTTACGTAGCAGGAATCAACTCTAGATGTCATGATTTTCTGATTTGTTCCCACTCTGTTTAAGCTTTTCTTTCCTGCTTTTACTTGTCATGATTTGTACCCTGCTGTAGATGGGGGTTGAGCTTTATTCTCAGCAAAGTAAACCCCTTCTGGCTCCTTATATACTGCTTAAGGTGTGGTTTTGGGTGAGTGTAAAACAAAAGGAGACTACTACTATAGTCTATAGGAAAAAGGAAATGCAAATTATGAAAGAAAAAGAAACAGTGGTTATTGTAAAAGAGCATCTCTTCCTTCCTTCTCTGGATATTCTAGTGGATTTAAGGCTTGTTTGAACTAACATAGAGCCAAATATTGTGTAAACCTCCCATCCATGTGATTTTGATATCAGTTAGAAGAAATATATGTTCATAAAATTATCTAATAAATCAGGAGTACTTTGATTATTTATTATAAACGTGACAGTGTTTAAATGTATTGGTTATGGTGATTGATACTAAATAATTATTACACTTAATTTTGTAATTTGTAATTTGTAATTTTATAATAATATTTTAATGATCACAAAATTTTCTGTCATATTTATTCATAGTGTTAAATTTTAATAATTTTATTTTAAGTGGAAAAAGAAATAGAGAGCTAATAAAATATGATGGTGAAAGAAAAGAGTAAAATATGATAATTAAAATAGAAAGAAATCAAATTAGTTTAGAACATTAACTAATTAGTCAGTATCATCTCAAAATTCAGTGATAATTTTTTAATCAATTTAAAGAAATGAATTAGTTAATATTAAAATAAAAATAAGAAGAGGAATGAAAAATTGTCCCAATTCTAAGAAATACCATATCTAATTTGAAATGATATTTTTTTTATTTATACCTCTTACTGCATATTTACATTTAATGATTATATGTATTTATAGATCTGTTTAGGTTAAAGTTGTAAATATTTCTTTTAATACTTTTTTTAAAATTAATGTCCATTTTAGTGTTGTTTTCGTTTTGACAAGAGAATAACATGATGGATGGTCTTGCAATTTTGTTTTGTGCTTTGGAATTTGAGACCAACCGGCAAAACAAGATTGGTTCTAAGCTTTTATCAACACTTCCTAATCAGTTGCAGTTTTTGACTACTCATAATCTAACGAATCATCATACCATTGGCTACTTAGTTTTTAATCAATTGAAAGAAAAAACAATTGTCCTTCATAAGATTCGATTTCCACTTTCAGACATATGATGGGAGGAGAAAACTTTCCTAAGTTTGGAAGTCACATACCCAATTTAATAAGTGAACAAAAGGTTATCCAAATATACACTAAGTTTAACCTTATTTGTAAGAGAAAATGGAATCACAAAATCTAATGGTCTTAAAGAATGGTATTTATTGGACATGATAATATAAAATCTTACACTTTGTAGAGCTTAGTGGGATACTTTCCTCCTCCTATGTCCATGGATGATGTTTGAACTACAAATTAGGTGAGTTTTCAATAATTAATGCCCATAATAACAATAACCAATGAAAGGAAGAAAATGGGGGTGAAGATGTTCATTTTTTAATACATAAGAGCAAACAAAAATACCAATTGGGAATTTTTAAGAAGATCTAAAACATGAAAAATAATTATTTACATATTATGAAATTAAGGAAAAAAATTGAAGAAAGAAAAGGTGAGAGAGTGGGAGCAGAAAAGGGGGTTTACCTGTAACACTAGAAGTCTGCCTCCGCCTCTGCCTCCTTTCGTAACACTTCCTTTCGGATCTCAAACACAAACAACTCTTTTCTTTCTTCTAATTCTATTTTTCTCGGGAAACAAACAACACTATAACTAAACCTCTCTTTTTTTTTCAAACTCGTTCCTTCTTTGCTCAAATCTTCATCGCCTATACTGTTACAATATCATTGTCACCCTTCTCTCTGCCAAGTTTAAACCTTTCTCGATCGGCTTTGATTCTCGGACCCAGGTAAAAATCTCTCTTTGTCTTCCCAAGAACAAATGAATTTGGATTGATGGAAAATGTTTGCTCGATGAGATTTTCTTCTTTTTCTTGGTGTATTTGTAAATGTGTTTCGTTTTACTCAGTCAAATGCTATGGTTGTAGGTTTCTCAATCAAGTGTGGCGCTTTCTGTGTAGAGATCCGACTTCTTTGTTTTGTTTTTTAATTTTATTACTTCATTTGCTGCTCGGTTCCATTGTTGATTTGTCGGTCTATAACCCTCAGTTACGATGTAAAAACCAACAAGTTAATCGATTGGCTCGTTAATGAAACCCCTGACAACTCACCGATTGCATGCTGGGGAACACACCAGAAATCCACTTAAATGGAATCTTGGAAATAAATCATCATACCATCAACGGAGATAGAATAACGTTGTAATAGCACATGTTCTCTTGGGCTTTTAACCTTTTTACACTAGTAACTAGATTCCATAATGGAAAATTTGCAAACAGGATTGTGAAGATTTGACTGGATGTATTGCCAATGTGGTTCTTGGTCTTTATTGATGGTGCTGGTGCATTTCCAACTGCAGTTCCTATCCAGCGGGACTTGAAGAATACTTTTCCAGTTAATTTTAGTCGGGTGGATTCTTGGCATTCAATCAGGAAACCGGGTGCTGGGACCAAATCCTTAAGTAGATTGATTCCTGGCCTGCGATGAACAAATTGCTGATATTTCAACTTTTCAGAAAAAATGGTGTTTGGTAGAATAGCTGATCTGTTTTCTGCCTTGAGAAGTTATATTGCAGTCTCTAAGTCGGCTACAGTTCCATACACGTCAACTGGCTTGGCACCTGCAGAAACTACTGATCATGGGTTTGGCTTTTCCAGCTCTGTAAATAAGAGCAATTTGCGGCTCTCGTCTTCTCTTCAAGATTTCACATCATTTAGTGGTCTTGATCTTGAAGAAAGGGATCTGAACTTTGTAACTGACAGGAAGCCTCATTTGTTACAGAGAGAGAATGCTGGGTTGAGCTTCTCTAAAGAGAAAGCATTGGCAGGTGGAACCCCACTTGTAAGGAGGAAGTGGGTGCAAATGATCTTGATTCTCTTGTGCCTTATACTGATTGGCTTCCTAATATATCTGATTACCTTGTACATTTATTCATATTGGTCTCAGGGGCAATCAAAATACTATGTTGTTCTTGATTGCGGAAGTACTGGAACTCGTGTTTATGTATATGAGGCATTAGTTGATTCAAAGAAAAGTGGAAATCTACCTATTTCTCTAAAATCATATACTGAAGGTCTTTCGGGAAAGACAAGTGGACGTGCGTATGATCGCATGGAGACTGAACCTGGGTTACATCTTTTGACTCATAATACATCTGGCTTAAAGGGTGCTTTAAATCCACTTATTCGGTGGGCTGAAAATCAAATCCCAGAACATGCACATAAGACTACCTTTATTTTTCTTTACGCTACAGCTGGGGTTCGCAGACTGCGCAGTGCAGACTCAATATGGCTTCTGGACAAGGCATGGTCCATATTGAAGCAATCTCCTTTTGTCTGCCGCAGAGAATGGGTTAGGATCATAAGTGGCATGGAGGAAGCATACTATGGATGGATTGCTCTTAATTATCGCAAAGGTGTACTGGGGGCCAACCCCAAGAAAGCGACATTTGGGGCACTTGATATGGGTGGCTCCTCACTGCAAGTTACTTTTGAGGGCAAGAAACATGCACGACATGACACTAGCTTAAACCTTAGAATTGGAGCTGTTAACCATCACCTTAGTGCCTATTCTCTTCCAGGCTATGGTTTAAATGATGCATTTGACAAGAGTGTTGGTCATCTTTTCAAAAGACTTCCCAGTCCAGATTTAGCAATGGGAAATATAGAAGTAAAACACCCATGTTTACAGTCTGGCTACCAAGAACAATACACCTGTTTTCACTGTGCTCTTGATCGACAAGATAGTGCAAGTCCTGCTACTGAGGGAAGAAACCCCGGTAAAGGACTTAAATCAGGAGTTAAAGTGCAGCTTATTGGTGCTCCAAATTGGGAAGAATGCACTTCACTTGCTAAAATTGCTATTAATTTGTCTGAATGGTCTGGTCAAGTTCAGGGAATTGATTGTGAGTTGCAACCTTGTGCTCTTCCTGATGGTTTGCCACGACCGTATGGTCAGTTCTACGCTATATCTGGCTTCTTTGTGGTTTATAAATTTTTTAATTTGACACAAGAAGCTGCACTTGATGATGTTTTAGAGAAGGGTCAAGAGTTTTGTGAAAAGACTTGGGATGTTGCAAAGAACAGTGTTCCGCCACAGCCTTTTATTGAACAATACTGCTTCAGGGCGCCCTACATAGTGTTTCTTCTGAGAAAGGGCCTACACATCACTGATAATCAAATTATTATTGGTTCTGGAAGTATTACTTGGACATTTGGTGTTGCCCTGCTTGAAGCCGGGAAGGCATTTTCTGCTAGATTGAAACTTCATAGTTATGAATTACTTCAAATGAAGATACATCCAGTTGCTTTGCTTACCATTCTGTTTTTCTCATTGATTTTGCTAATTTGCGCATTATCATGGGTTGGCAATTGGATGCCGAGAATTTTCCGGAGATCATATCTTCCGCTTTTCATGCATAACAGTGCATCTGCCTCATCCGTTCTCAGCATCCCATCTCCTTTCCGGTTTCAGCGGTGGAGTCCTATTAGCTCTGGTATTACTATTTATAACCTCTGATTTTGGTATAATTCAGACGTGTTGGTTAGTGATGATGTTTGGTACCCCTTGCACATACCCCATTTATGTTTAGCATGGATAAGGCCTTGTGGCATTTTGGTTCCATCTGACTAACCTTATGATCAGTTTGTTCAACTTCAACCTGGTTGTAACTGATTTAGTTTAGAATATTATCATGTGTAGATGGTGTACTCTTTGCTGGACTCTGTAGATAATGAAAACGTTGAATTTCAGGGGATGGAAGGGTGAAGATGCCACTTAGTCCAACAGTTGCGGGTAGCCAACAAAGGCCATTTGGCTTGAGCCATGGGCTTGGTGGTAGTAGTATCCAGCTTATGGAGTCTTCTTTATACCCATCAACCAGTGGTGTTTCGCACAGTTATTCCGCAAACAGCTTGGGACAGATGATAGAGAGTAGCAGCATGGGTTACATCTGGTCTCCGCACCGAAGTCAGATGAGTCTTCAAAGTAGGAGATCACAATCTCGAGAAGACCTCAATTTGTCTCTGGCTGAGACGCATATTGCCAAGGTTTAGGGTGTCGTTAAGCTTTTAAATTATGGTATTACCATACTTCTTTCTTTACCAGACTACAGTGCTACATGACCTAAATTTTAACCTATAGTTTTGTTTCATCTCAGTCTTAAACATTCTTTTGTAGCATAGCGAACTTGGGAGTAAAAATTAAATCAACAGAGTTAGATTCTTTGTTCTTCATCTTATCTCTCATCCTCTTGTTTCTTTCATCCCTCAAATCTGTTACCTTCGGCAAATTGGATGTATAAAACGTTTTTGACAATAATTTCCTTAAGCTCAGAGCCTAATGCATTTGCTGTTATGATGTATATCATCATCATCGTCAACATTTTAGCTGCTGTAACCGTTGAGTTATTGTGCTTAGCTTGGTGCTCCTCTCTTTTTTTCGAAAAATGAGTTGCTATTACCAAATCAAACACCACCGTGTAATAAAGCAATCTTATTATCGTTGCTATCTCTATATCCCTATAAGTCCATGTTTACCCGTTTGAGGTTGCTTCTATATGGCCATTTAAGTTTCCTCCTAGAATAACTTCCTGATTAGGAGGAATTTGATGAATTGCCTCATTTAGTTTGTCCCAAAGTTAACACTTAATTAGTTTTCTCAACCCTACGTAGAGTGCATAACTACACACGATATTGAAAACAACATTGTTCGCCATAATCTATAAGGACAAAATCTTATTATTAGTCTTCTTTAATCCCACAACATGAGATACGAGTTTTTTAACAATCAAGATATGTACTTCATTATGTTGGCTCGAATATCTTGAATACCAAAAATTGAACCTACTGATATCTTTTCCTTTAGCATCTATTCACTTTGTCTCTTAGATGCATGCCTTATGTATCTTATATTTGTATAAAATATCCATTAATTCCTGTAAGAGTCGGAATGCTCCAGAACCTTTCGCCATCTCTCAACGTCTTTCCTTCTCTTAGACCTAAAACTCACATAAGAATTAGTGCTTGCTTTATTATTAGAAGTCAAAGCTACCACTCATACCTTAATACCCAACATAAGCTATACAGGATAAGTGTAACAAGTCCCTAATATATATATCTAGCAATAAGATTTAACCCCCACCAATTGAATTTGTTCATAGAATGGTGAATTATGGAATAGGAATGAAAGGATTGCTAATGAAACACTTAAAAAAAGAACGGGACTCCAATAGTTTCAGACAAACAAAATAAGGAACTATTAGAGTAGCTAAAAACAGTAATCAAATAAGCCTTACTAATACAACACTAGGACAAAACTAGCAAAAATGAAAAGGAAGAAGAGAGCAATCAATATATATATAAGGAAATTAAAACAAGTATTTATTATTAGTTCGATATAACATAATACACCAAGCCAGACTAAAAAAAACTAGATCACCAAAAACAAGATATCTAAAGTTATCCTGCTAATAATTCACAAAATCAATCAAAAAGTTACAAAACAACTTCAACCCAAAAAAATAATTAGTCACTTAAAGCTACCATATGAATCTCAAACATCAAAATCAAACCACGAAGCTTCAAGAATTAAGAGACGTGATGGGTTTTGTTTGTAGACAGAAGAATAGTCTTAGATGTTAGCCAGAAACAAAAAGCTTTGATTCTAATTTGAAGAAGACTTGCAGTTAGAAAAAGACTTGGAAGTTCAAGGGATTTTCGTTAGCCCTGAAAAAGAGACCCTTGTAATAAAGCATTTATTATCTAGTGAACTTATACTCAAGGATCCATATATTCTACAATAATCTATACTAAATACCGAAAACAAGTAAAGAGGGAGAAATAAATTTTTGGAGAATAAAAAAGAAAAACCAATTCTTTTTTCCAAAGAAAAAATTGTGGTCATTTTTCAAGAAAATGAAATCACAAAGCAGAAAAAACAACTTTTTAAGATGAAACAAGTTTTGAAAGATTTATAGCAACAAAGAAAGCAGGATAAAAATCGAACCTTTCATATAAAAAAAATAGGGATAAACTTGAAAGCAAATGTAGTTTTCGGAGTCCAAGTAACAAAAAAGACGAAGCAAGAATTGGTATCAAAGCTTGGATAACGAAAATTCCAAGAATGAGTTTTGGAATTAGATCTTATTAATCTAGGCTTCAAGAACTTGACAACGATACAATTTAAGTATTCTATGATTTGTATTTAATATTATTAGACTTTTGTTTTTCTTTCTTGTTATGTTTATCTATTCTTTGTAAAAATTATTAGTGAGCTTGTTTGAAATCAAAAGGTGGTTTTGTTTAGAAATTTATGTTCTTTTACTTTTTTAAAAGGAAGTTCCTTCTCATATTTTTGTAGTTCACTCTTTTATTAGAGACTTAATTTTTGGCTAGGTTCAAAATTTTTTAATTGAAAAATATGGTATATAGTGGGGCATAAAACCTAGTTATTGATCTTACTTGGAAGGAGGAAAATTTAAGAGAAAAGTATCTTTTGCCTTTACTTATTTTAATTAAGATAAGGAAAAATAAAATTGATGAAAGGTTTACTTTGAGGAAAAGCAGGGCCTCCAAGTTTTGTTGGAAAGTTTTATGTACCCTTCTCTTTATTGAAACTTCTTGTTATAAAGAAAAACAAAACAAACTCAACTAAAACTAAGTTACTATATAGCAACTTATTAATGGTAAAAATAGTAACAGTAAATTAGAATTAAATGGACTCCTAAAGTGGCTAAAAAAATAGTTAACTAACTTGTCTAGAACTTTGTATGTGGACTTATTAAAATTGTGATGCATAATCTAGTCAATGAAAAAGCATTGAACACATAACATTCCTTCCCCTTAAAGAGCACACTTATCCTCAATTGCTGTCTCTGGAAATGAAAGCAAAAAATCTCCTTTAGTTTCCCACATAGCACCTGTAGGTGATAACCCTTACCAATATAAAAGGATCTCCCTTTTTCCGCCATTAGAACACCTTTTTAAGATTACTTGTAGAGTGCAAACAAACAAATCAGTGCTAAAGAGTATTAAATTGGTATATTATCTCCCACTTTCTTTTTAAGCCAAGGAATATGAAACATAAGATGGACCTTGAATCCTTCAAGCAACTTGAGCTTATAAGCCACACTTCTACTTTTTGAATAATTTCATATAGGCCACAAAATCAATGGGACAACAAAGAATGAATGCTAGTGTTTTAAGAATACTCTACCCAAGCAAGCCAACGAACCCAATCACTTGGTTTATGACTTATGAAGCATCTAAGATACATTTTAATTGTTTAATTCACCACTCCCATTTGTGCAGCAAGTTGAGGGTGATAAGTTAGACTAAAATTAAAACTTATCCTTTACAACATGAAAAGTTCTCTCTAAAAGATATTGGTGAAAGTAAAATCTTTGTCACAGAATATGGTAATAGGCGTCCTATACAACTTAAATTGTACTCCTAAAATAGTTAAGCTATTGTGGTAGTTGTGAAGATGAGATAGAGCAATATAATAAGCGAATTTCGAGAGTATATCTACAAGCACATAAATTGTTATTTTTCCCTTAAATGGAGAAAAACCTTCAATAAAAACTATTGATAAATATGGCCAAAGTTGTGAAGGATTGGGAAGTGGTTGTAATATACTTATTGGATTGAGATTCTCCTATTCATATCATTGACATGTATCATAGTTCCTGATAAAATCTTTGATGAACTTTCTCATTCCTTTCTAACAAAAAACCGATATGATCCTTTACATGCTTTTATGAAAACCTTCATAGGTCCTTGAATGAAATTCTTCTATAATTGTAGGAACCAAAGGTAAGTCGTGTAGTAAATAAATGCAACCTTTGAAAATAGAGAATACTTGCTTAAACTCCTATGGACCTATAGCTTCTCTTTAATTACATAGGTGCAATGCAATATTTTGCTTAATTTCTTCCTTAATTAGCTCTAACCAGTTAGGGCTTTTACAATCTTGCTAAGCCAATGGCAACTGATAGAGTTGTTAGTTAACAAGCTTGAACACCTGTTTTGATTTGTTCCTTTAGTCCACTCATAAAGTAATTGACTTGTTGAGTTGTTATCAACTTCCTAGCTTTTAATAGCAACTTTTCCAATTGTGATTAATACTCCCTTATTATCCATATTTGACAAAGCTTTGTTAAATCACCAAAAAAAGGTTTCAAATTGGGTGGACCAAACCTAATATGAAAGTTACTGTTGAAGCCTTCCCATGTGATAAATTGATCTTCTTCCTTCAATACTTGTGAACAATAATTGAGCTTTTCCTTTAAGATTGATAGGTGCAAGCATCACCTTCTCTATTTTTGAAGTGTGATAAAATTCGAAGAATTGCTCAACTCTACAGATCCATCTTATTGGATCGTCTTCACCATTATAATAAGGGAAATTCATCTTAAGGAGGTAATTGAAGTCCAATTAAGTTATGTCATTGTTGGTGGCAACACATCCACCTTATTGATCATGTGAACTCTCACTTGTTTTTGACACAATACAAGTTGTCAACTGATTAAATCGAGTATTTATAGCTTCAAACTTACATTTCCTTTAAGACTTTTTCTTACCCCCACTAATAAGGAGTTAACTTTATCTTCCAATTGAACAAGTCTCCGCTCCTCCATGCCTAGCTTTGATACCTAATTGGTATGTCGAGGAGCCTGTGTTAGACAATTTTGTCTTTCCCATAAAGTTGGATGACTATTAATTGCATTTTTTATTTTTAAATAAATTATCGATTAAGTTACATAATTTAATCCAGATAAAGATAATAAAATAACCCAATAAATAATCTATATTAATGGGTCAAAGTCTGGGTAAAAATGGATCTCAATTAGTGTAAACCGGACCCATATTGGCCTTCTGATTGGAAAGCCTGATATGGAAGCTATATAAAAGTTAAGGTCTTCTACAGTTACTTATGTCAATCGGAAGAATAAAGAATCTTTGACTCGTTAAGAGAGCTTACGTATTAAGAAAACTGTAGAAAGACCTAACCCATGTTCCTGAGAGAACTTTCCACTAAAGGTCCGAGAGGTTCGTAATCGTTTGGAGCTCAGAATCAGCATCGGAATCAGAGATGAAACCGAAATCAAGTATTTCACATTACCTTCATTTTTTATCCTTTCATGTAGATCCGGAGTACATTGTGGTATCAGTGTTTGGGATAGCATGATAATCGAACGAAAAAGGAATATGAGACATTCTGAAGCCATTTTTGAGTAAATTTTCATGCAACAAACTTGCTATGAGGGAGATGCATGAGGTTTTCGTGTCTCAGGAGGTCAGTTCAGTATTTGGTGACGCATGATAGTAACTCTATTGAGATTTTTCTTTTGTGAAAGTCTCAAATGAAGTTTTTAGAGAATGTCTTCAATACGAGTGTGTGACAATGAGGCTATGCATTCGGATTTTTGCATTTATTGATGTTACATTGTCACATATTATATACCCATAAAGAATGTGAGAATAACATAAAGATGTATCCCTTGTGTTTGTAGGCTTTTTGAGTACTGATGAGAATGTAGTCAGTACAGTGGCCTTTCGAGTAAGTATTTTGAATTGTTTTGCTTACACGTTAGGAGATGTCTCTGATCTCATGTTTAGTTATTTTGCCCACAAGTGTTGGCCTTACATGAGATTTTGAGATGTGCATAAAGGCATAAGATAGAGGAAAGTCGTTACTTAAATAATCTATTCACCCACATGTGGTAATGTCATGAGAGTTGATTATTTCTACTCTGATCGCTTTTATGTGTGAAGGTCTAGGCGCATATATTATGTATTCAGCCCAAAGGTGTTTCATAATATATGTGATCGGGTTTTCAGTAAAGATACTATTCAATGGCTTTAGTATCTTTGTTGTCCTACAATTGTGCTGATTTAAAGATTATTATCATAAAGTCACCTTTTTAGTCAATAAAATCAAAGCCACTATTGAAACCCTAACCAGTTTCAATACAAAGAAGAGGACGGAGGATGTATTGAATGCTATGAAGATAGCTATGGTTGATATGACCATACAGATGAATAGGCCATCTCCACCTACATCTATGATCTTGAAAACTCATAAAGTAGCCTATAAAGCCTAGGAGCGGTCTAATAGATTATGTCTGATAACCATTAAGAGGTCCATTCCTAACCATCTACTAAGTGGACTTTCGGACACAGAAATAGTGAAGGAGTTTCTTGATAATGTCTCCTAGAGGCACACAGCCTCATTTGGTGTTGAGATAAATGCCTTGATGAAAGAATTATTCTCCATAAAGTATACGGAAAAAAAGGGGAGTAATGGAGTACATGTTGAGAATAATTCATCTTTACAATAGATTGAAGATGTCGGGATTTCAATGCTTTGATAGCCCATTTTGTTGCTGAGGAGGAGAAACTAAAGTTTGCTACTCCTACAATCCTCGAAGCAACTAATAGGAAGACAAAGATAAAACCTATTAAGCTCAAAGGTAGAAAGTTCAAATCTTCTCCACATGCTGAAGTTGGTCAAACTAGTGCTGATGAAGGTCCTAAAGACATAAAGAAACCAATAGTGTGAGGTTTAAAAGGAACGAATGAGACCATCAGGTTACTCTTTGGCTTGTCAATTTATGAATCTAGTTTGCAATAGTCGCACTAAGTACATTTTGGCTATTTAGTGAAACATCTTATCAAGGTGTTTCCATAATACAATGGTTCATATCCAGGATAAAGCCAAATAAAGAAAAGTAGGAACTGATGACTTACAGCAATAAAGAAGTAGAAGTAATATCTATAGGGGATATTGTACTGAACTTTATAGTAAGGTTCATTTGGGTTTTGCACGACGCTTTTTATAGATGATTTTTTGATCAATTTTGGACAAAAAACGTTGATGCATTGCATTTAATACTTCTGTTGTACAGTTGTTTAATGCAAAACATATGGTACAACTTTCTTGTCATATGGTTTTTATAGAATTTGTTTTACCCCGAATTAGATAAATACTTCTTCGTATCTTGCTAAACGAGTTATGAAGGACCCTGATGAATGAGAAGTCATGCATGGTGTGACATAAAAGTTTAAGCCACATTTTTAGAGTTAGGGTTAAGAGATTGATCAAGGAAAGCATTTTTCAATTCTAGATTTTGATGATCTGGAAACATGTGTTGATTGTTACAGGGGTAGGTTAACTAAGAAGAATATTTAGATCAACTCATACTTCTGACTGTTAAGTCTGATATATAAAGATATCGGTAGACCTTATTGATTGAGCCCAAGTTTATTACATAAATTGGCTACACTTTTGCTATCCTTAATGTACTTTTTGACTCTTAAGTTGT
>JANZLD010000005.1:15358461-15370007 GCA_026413575.1 Erythroxylum carthagenense | reverse complement strand
AATAATTTATTAGTGATAAAAATAAAAATAATTTATGTTTAAGTTTTATTTAATTTATAATTATTATTAGTAATAAAATATTTATTATTATTTTAAAAACTCTGAAAAAAAGGGTGGAAGAAGAGGTAAGAAAGAGGAAATGAAATTTTAAAAATTTTGCAAAAAATATCCTCTAAATTTTTAAAATTTCTTACACTGGCTGATGTTTGGTCGGTATTTTAAATACTAATTGGTATAGTCGAAACAGACCAGTATTGACCGATATTTAAATCTAATACCAAAATTTAAAATGCCATACCAATTTTTTGGTATAGTCGAAACAGACCAGCATTGACCGATATTTAAATCTAATACCAAAACTTAAAATACCATATCAATTTTAAGCTGATAGGGTAAGTACTAGTATTTATAACTATGCACGCATAACTATGCACGCAACTTCGCTAATGGACATGAGTTTTCATGGACATATGCCAATCCTGCTACATATCACTGCCCACTGCTTGGGGAGTAATAATTCCGCTGCTGCAATCGTACAAATTTACAGAAGAAAACAAGTTGTTAGTGACCCTTTTAATGACAGAATCTTACTTTCCTTTTGGTTCGCTCTAATGCTGTTTAATTACTGTGAAAATCCAGCGGGACTGGTTTATGTGCTTTCTACTGCTATGCTACACTCTGATTAAAAAGTTAGTTATTAGCCTCATCTGACTGCTGATGCTGATTAAGGACTATCTGATGAAGATGCACCCTTCTCTGACAATATCTACACACAAGCAAGCTCTTGCCTGCCCGTTGTACGTGCATCTCTTAATTTGCTTGCCAATTCTAAAAGGCATTGGTGTTCAAGTCAGTGCTAAACTAATCATTTCCTTACTCCCGGATTTATTTGGATTTTAGCTTATCCTTTCTAATTCCAGGTTCCTGTTTCTAGATTTAGTTCCTTGATTGACACATTTAATTCGTGCACGCTGCTATTATCCAATTCAAGGCTATGACCAAACTAGTTCAAATGTCTAATTAACAAGTTGGCCTAACAAACTCTCTATGTATCCCTGTGATCTTAATCTAAAGTAAATCCATGTGTAGACAGACAAGAGAGCCGTGTTGCTAATTGCTTCAATAAAATGGAAGTTTGATTGGCTTGTGGGAGGAAATAGAGAAGTGAAAAGTCCAACTTTGCATCACCCGAAGCAAAAGATCCAGAGATTTGCCTCTTGTCAAGAAGAAAAGTACTAAATCCATCAGGAAGAGAAAATGGAACGAAAAGACCACAAAAGGACAGAATCATGTAGTAACGAATATTTTTACAGAAAGCAGACAAGTCCTAAAATCGTGTTTCAATGAAAAATCCAAAAGCAGCAGACTATCTGGAACTCACAGAACACCGTATGAGAACTACATACGATGCATGGAGACAAGTTATTTACAGATAAAGTCAAGGAACTGTGAGCCGATCTTGTTGTCCCCAAGACTTCCATGATGACTCAAGCCGCAACAAATGGAGTTTCTCAACAAATGGTTCTATTACTTCCGCCTCTTCTTCTGGGGCAAATGCCATGCAAATGCTAAGCTCTTGCACTGCCTCTGCGTATTCCCTACCGTTTGCAATCAAACACATTCTGTCATCCACCATAATAACTCGCCCAAACTATAGAAAAATTTTAAGCCTATAAGTCTATACCGATTATAGTACAACATCATGCCATGGTCCCTCCTCAGAGTCCAATTATGTGGCTGTAGGATTAATAATCTTTCTGAAGCCATTATTGCCAGCCTGCAAAGAAATCAATAACTCAGCAGTTGAATAGAAATATCATCCAGGGAAGAGCTAGTCATTTGTAGGGTTCCATTCCCCCACCATCCGAATGTCTCAAGGGCTTAAAAGCTCATCATTGCCACTCCCAATTTGACAAATCATTCAAGGTTACTATTTCCATGAATATCGGGTTTGTTGTCACTTTAACCAGCAAATAAGAACAAAGAATGGCACATCAATTGGTTTGGCTTTCATAAACCCACACCTTTTGAGTTATATGACAATATCATACACAAAATGCCTGCTAATGGAATGTTAGAAGTATCCTTTGCAAATCATCCATCTATTCCGAAAGGAGAGAAAGAACAGCAACCAAAAATAAGAGCAGGAATAGATCGAACTACATTATGGTACTCATACAGAGAAAACAATAAACTATTCATGCAGGACATAGCTGGAATTCTAGAATAGTTAAGTTGAAAAGAGTTGCTTCACTATTTTAAACTTTAATCCTCCATCATTGACCAAGTCCCAAGATGAGACGATACTGGAACAACTCAGACTAACTCCGCGTAGTCTTTATGTTCAGTTAAGAATGAAGCCCAATGATTGTTAAATGCATAAAATGTTCACGTTACAAACAAGTACAAGAGGCACTTTGTATCACTGAGCTATATATATTGTAAAAACTGCAGCAACTGGCTAACAATAGAAAATGAGAAGGCAATGAAAAGCTAGTTATATTAAGAAATGGCAATCACAAGTTTAGAGTATCACATACAAATGCATGTTGAGCCTATTACTGTAAGAAACTTACCAATGTCCATTCAGAAAGGGTGTTTCAATAATTTACGTAATCGTTACATATACTAATTGCTTGAACAAATACAAAGCAATACCAGAAATGATTTCTGCTAAAATATTCAACAAAATAGAATGATCTAATGCTCTATGGACATCTAAGTATGTACATTCACTATTTTAAACTTTAATCCTCCATCATTGACCAAGTCCCAAGATGAGACGATACGGGAACAACTCAGACTAACTCCGTGTAGTCTTTATGTTCAGTTAAGAATGAAGCCCAATGATTGTTAAATGAATAAAATGTTCACGTTACTAACAAGTACAAGAGGCACTTTGTGTCACTGAGCTATCTATTGTAAAAACTGCAGCAAATGGCTAACAATAAAAAATGCGAAGGCAATGAAAAACTAGTATATTAAGAAATGGCAATCACAAGTTTAGAGTATCACATACAAATGCATGTTGAGCCTACTACTGTAAGAACTTACAAATGTCCATTCAAAAAGGATGTTTCAATAATTTACATAATCGTTACATATACTAATTGCTTGAACAAATACGAAAGCAATACCAGAAATGATTTCTGCTAAAATATTCAACAAAATAGAATGATCTAATGCTCTATGGACATCTAAGTACATTACCTAAGATCTTGAGGACGAAGCAGAGGAGCATTTGAAGTATGAGTCTTGCAAAGTTTTTTATCGATATCGTGCACATCCCTAAGTGGAGCTGTCAGCATGAGTCCACGACTTGATCTTGACGCTTCCAATGAAGTCTCTGAAAAGATTCAAATAAAATTGTCCATCAAGTGGCAAAAATGAAAGAAACTAAAAAGAAGCAAAATAGGCCAACTAAATACATATTTAAAGCACTTAAAAGATAGTACATACGCGCAGGGATCAAAACTTACAATCAAATTGGCCAGAGCAATGCCAATTATATCTCTCTTTGTAGCTATCTCAAGCCTCAAAAGTGAATTGCTAGTTAAATCTGATGCCTTTGACTTGGGGTCTTCCACACACGTTCCATTAACAATTGCAAACAAGCTGTGTCCTGAAGTTACCTTGAAAAGCTCCTATAAAGAGCAATAGCCAATATGACAATTAATCCAGTTTCAGAATTGGCAAGAAACAGTAGATGTCCTACAACATATAATGTAAAACAAATTATAATGCCTTACGAGATTATAATTTGAAAAATAAATGTGGTTTGCTAGATATGAAGTTGAAAAACTGAAGCACCTCAGGGTTTCCCATTTGGGGCCAAATCAAAAAATCTTCCCCAACTCGAGATCCCACAATGGTTATACCAAGTCGTCTACAGACCTCTATGTAAATAATGCTAAGCAAAATTGCTGCAACAAAAATGAACATAACATCAGACACGCATGAGAATACAAAGAGTTACAGAAGTATAAGAGCTTCAAGTTTTACCACTGCCACATCCAGTGCTTAGTACAGTGTGTAAGTATGAATACTTGGAATCTACAACAACAGGTGACCTCTTGAAGCCCCTCAACTCAAAAAGCACAACATTGACAGCATCCAAAACCTCAACCAAATGGCAGCCTATTTCTCTGGATACCAGTTCTGCTTGGATTTCTTTCGCAATTGTATCCAACTCACGAAGCCACTCATTTATTCTCTTTCCACCCAAAGGCATGCGGTCCACAGAATTCCAGTCTTGGGTATCAGATGAGACTGAAAGATTTCTCCTTTCACTCAAGAGTGAGCGAGCATCTATCTCTCTGTTGGCAGCAATAAATGCTTCATCTTCTGCTGCAATATACAGCAATGCCTGCAACAGAAAATGACAAACATGGTAGGATGATGAATTTCCATTTGTAGAAACTTGACCATTATATTTTCAAAAACCAAGGACTCAAGAACTATTAAAGAACATGTGATCCGGCAACCCAAACTTGACCCTATAGACCTGTCATAATAACTAGCAAACTGAAGGGTAGTAAAGGAGTGCACTCCGAACAAAAAGGGTCAAAAATAAGTAGAAGATTCTCTTAACAGAATAAAGATCATGCCCTCTCACAAAATCATATTAGCCAGAGGCCCAGAAGACGGTTGTCCACGTACCTTTGCAAGTGAGATCTCTTTGTCCTTGGACTGGAATGAGATTTCATGGGTAAACTCTTTCCTAGCAGACTTGACAACCTGGCATGTGTTTCAGCATCAAAGGATCAGAGAAAGTGCGCAAAGAGTATGACATCAATAACCAACCAGTGGCCAAAAATACTAAAGAGAACTTGTGGGTTAAGAAGGTAGATTAATTATGCAAGTCTAAATATGACAATAGTATCAGGGAAGGAAAAAAGGTAATAAAGATAAGGTAATAAGATACAGGTTAGCTGGTGGGTACAAACAGAACCTCCTGATAAGTTTTGAGACAGGATGAGTCCCTCGTCATCTGATTGGTAGAAAGAGGAGAAGCTGAAGCTGAAACCGAAAGACTAGCAATCCCATTCCTAAGGGTCCTCCTCTTCCACCTCCAAATCCCACGTCGATCATGATGACCATGATCATACCTGATGAATGATGATCATCGTGTAGCGTAAAGAAAAAAGGATTTGCAATTGGGTTTCTTTGCTAGAATCATTCAAAATTCTTGTACTACTTCTTTAATGACAATTGAAAATTAACGTCTAGTAAACATGGAATATACCCATATCACAGAGAAAGAATATCGGAGGATCCACAATATTACGTAAGACAATCGTTTTCAGCAACAACTATGCATCCTTTACTTCAAATCCAAATCTTGAAGAGTCAGAATAAAGAGCGGAAACAAGATGAATATGATAATCACCTCAGTCTGATCTTGAGAGACTGATCGCAGTATTTTGCCAGCATGGTGACAGCAGATGCAGAACAATAACTAGTCATATCGAATACAATGTATTAACACTAGAGGCAGTAAAGCTCTTCTCTTTCCGAATGATTACTATAGAGAGAATTTGCAATTTGCAATTGCTTTAGACATACGGAATCTGAACTAAGAGCAGCAAGAAGAAAACTTTACCAAGAACCCAATAAACTAAAGTCGGAAACAGTGACAGAGATTACAAGAGGGAAGTGAGATTACATGATCATTCATGGCAATAAAAGAAAAAGAGGTGGTGATGGCAGAGAGAGAAGGGTCTGAGGTTCTACATTTAGTAAAACCAGAATAAGAAGAAAGCGGTGAGGATGCAGATGAAATAGTTGAAGTCTGAGTAGTAGGAGGATAATCAGTGAAGAAGATGGTATTCAACTTTTTCACAAAATCCATTTCAGCTTTTCAACATGAACTGATTGATTAGCTGTTCGGCAAACCCTATAAAGGTGAAAAAGAAAAGCGCTTTTCTTCTTCTCCTACATCATCAGAAACCAAGGATCAGTAATGGACGAAAATTTAGAGAAAAGATAAAAATGAAAAAGACCCAGAAGCACACGAGAGAGAGAGAGAGAGGAACGAGAGCAAAAAGCGCGTGAGAAAGGGAAAGGCTTAAGGATCAAATTACCTTTGAAGCCTTTACAAATTCCGACTTGGAGGTGAAATACGAAAATATATTGATTTTAACGAGATTTTATTTATTTTTAATTATATTTCATTATTTTTAAAATTTTATAAACATTATTAATTTTTTATCAAATTATTTTAACACATATCATATGCAATTAAATATTAAGCAAATAATAAATTGATACGACTATTCTAATTTTATTAAAATATTTTTAATTTTATTACCATATTTATATAATTTAAATAATAAATCTATTTTAAAGTAAATAAAATCACAAAAAATGATATCATTTACCACAAAATAATCCATTAATATTAATATTGCAATTATTGAACAAATCAATGCTTAATAACTCTTAAAATTGCCTCGTAATAACATTGTGCAGCGGCAAATGAAATAAATTTGTTAAACGTTTACAAATCATTGAATATTTCATTGAAATAAATTTGTCAATGTCCTAACGTAACGTTTACAAATCATTGAATATTTACAAGGAAGGTCCAAACTATAGGAATTTCATCAAATACTTTAACTTTTTTGTAAATATATATTCACAAATAACAATATAAAAAAATTGGATTCAGATAAGGTTACATAAAAATGAGAGAGTATATAATGTTAATAAAAGGCAAAGCAAAGAGACGAACGAGGGTGAGGGAGAGTGAGAGTCGAGGTACATATTCCATTTCCAATCCCGAAAGCTGACGTTATAGGTAAGTGGTGGCTGACGTTATAGGTAAGTGGTGGCTGAGGCATGAGGGGGGATTTCAGATTTTAAAACAATTTAAAGAATATATCATTGCATTGGAAGGATAACACCGAAGCCCACCTGGCCCTTCAAACTAATATTTTGGAGAAACGTATTTGCGTAGTCATTAACAAAAAGCATAGGACAACTAGGGGTGGATCAATTGGTCCAGGTTTCTCACTTAAGGCTCCTTTCTAAGAAGGTCTTGAGTTTGAGTCACGCTAAAGGAAGAAAAATAGACATATTTTCTATTAATGATCCTCTAGCTCCCTGGGCAAAGCTCCTTGATCGGATCAATTACGGACGCCTCGCTTCCAGCGGCAATGTAGGAGTTGGAGCTGCTAGGAAACCTGGAGGCTGATGGGAATCTGATGCTGAGCAGAGGGGAGCTAGTGATCAATCATCAGCTGAACAATCTAGAGTGTGTGAAGATTTTTTGTGCGCAGAAGTGTACAGGCTACGTAAGAACCTGAGAGATCTTGGGATTTCAGATTTACATTCTCTAGGCTCTTGGGATAGGGTCGTAAGGGTTTAAAATTAATCTGACTAAGTCAGGATACCTAATGTAATTTTTTTAAAAAAAGCATAGGATGGAATAGGCCTATAGCATTGCAATGATAGTGTTCACTGTTGTCAGGCGGAACGGTTGTTGGATGTCCGATCACTTATCACGTAAGCGTGTCCCTTACTTCCACTTGGATTGGACTAAGGGCACTATTTGAACGTACAGTTTCGTATATGTAAGGAAAAGAACAGTTCTTTCTTGTGTTTAACAACATTTTTTCATCAATCCTACAATTCTACCTATGAATAAATTTGTTACAACTAATGCGTTTATGTCAAGCCCCTTGAAAAAGAAAGTAGAGGAAGCAACTCATTTCCTCGCATTACTCCTATCCTAAGTTTCTCTCATTAGACTAGCACTAGACTCGCATTCTGAATTCTTTCTAGCAGGTCATATCGTCTCATGATACCATTTGTTTTGTCTTTGGAATAAAATATCTTCGTACCTGATGTGTGCAATCTAGATACATGCGAGAGTGGCCGAATAGCCTCACCCATCATGCAACCCAAAATAAGCTAGGACAAAAAGAAAGCATAAGGTAAGAATAACTAGGGATACTGAGCCCTCGCAGTCAATTCAGGTTACTATGTTGCTTCTTTAATTTCACGTTGTTGCTAAAATTCTTTCACTAGAGGAATTGGTTTATTTCTGAGCTGTCAAACTTCTCTGGCCAAGATAGACACAAGTCTTTCTTTATAAAAAAAATCCAATTGTACTTGAATTTTTTGTATATGAATCTTTTGTGTTTTATCAAGTCGACATCTTCTTAACATATAAACGTGAAACATATCGTGCAACTTAACCAATACTTAAGAAAGAGCTAACTTATAAGTTACTGATATGATTCTCTTAAGAATCTCGTAGGAACTAATGCAGCGTAGGCTAAGCTTACCTTTCTTCCTAAATCGAAGTATTTTTTTCTATGGTGAAATCTTCATAAATATTTTATCCCCTACATGATACTCAATATCCTTCCTTTTTAAATCGGTATAGGATTTCTGCCTATCACTAGCAACTTTTATTCTCTGTTGAATAATTTGGACTTTTTCTTCAGTATCTTTTACAATATCAGGTCCGATCATCTTGTTTTCAATTAATTAAGTCCAACAAATTGGAGTTCTACACTTTCTACCATATAGTGCTTCATAAGGTGCCATGTCAATACCAGTCTGACAATTGTTGTCATAAGCAAACTTCATCAGAGAAAGATATTTATCCCAACTTCCAGAGAATTCTAACACACAACCTCGAAGCATATCTTTCAATACCTGAATAACCTGTTCAAATTGTCCATTTGTCTGTGGATAAAAAGCGGTACTAAAATTGATTCAAGTACCCAAATTCATTTGCAGGCTTTTCCAAAATCTTGAAGTAAATAAAAGATCACAATTAGAAATAATAGACAATGTTATCTCATGAAATCTCACTATGTCATTCACATATATATTTGTCAGTTTATCCATCGGATGGTCAAGACGAATGGGTATAAAATGAGCAAAATTGGTGAACTTATTCATAATTACCTATACAACATCATGCTTCCCATAAGTGAGAGGAAGCCCAATAATAAAATCCATGGTAATGTTATCTCATTTCCATTGAGGAGTCAAAATAGGATTTAATAAACCAAATAAAACCTAGTGCTCAACTTTAATCTGCTGACATGAAAAATACTCAGATGCACAATCTACAGCGTCACGTTTCGTATTAGACCACCAATAATACTGCTTGAGATCTTGATATGTTTTATTTCTTCCAGGATGCATTATGAAGATAGTATTATGAGCCTCATACAACATTTTCTTCTTCAATTCAGCACTAGCTGGTACACACAATTGATCTTTGTAATACAAATCACCAACTCCTTTCACAGAAAAATCAAGTTGTTTACCTTCCTGAGTTGCCAAGGTAAGTTGTTGCAACTTATCAACTTATTGAGCATCAATTATCCCTTTCTCAAATAAGGCCTAGCTTTTAATTTAGCTATTAAAGCCCCATCAAATGTAATTCTCCACTCACCCTATTACACTGACAATGTCAAAATGGTCTTCTGACTTAAGACATCAACCATCACATTAGCCTTACTAGAATGATAATCTACAAAACAGTCATAATCTTTAAAAAGTTCCAACTACCATCATTGTCTAAAATCAAGTTCTTTCTAAGTAAGCAAGTATTTCAGAATTTTAGATTAGTGAAAATCTTACACTTTTCACATATAAATAATGTCACCAAAAATTCAAAGCAAACATTGCTACAAGTTCAAGATCATGCGTAGGATAGTTTTGCTCATATGGCTTCAATTTCCTAGAGGCATATCCAACTAATATATCTGGTCGGGTCAGCTGTGCTAGGCCCAAGCCCAGGACCAGATATAGACGGCCCATTTATAGACAGAAACCTCCCATGCAGAAGTAGAGATCTACGTAAAGACTTAAACCTAGCATCCATTCCATATATAAGGTATTGCTTCAACACGCAAGAGGTATGAGACTCAGAAACCCTAATTCTCTTGATTCCCTAGCCTAAGAACTCTTCAGAAAGACTAACTTGAGCGTCGGAGGGGCTATCGGGAAACAACCCCCGACGTGCCTTCGTTGTTTTGCAAGAACCTTCAAGCCAGAGTTGATCAGCCTCATGGATCCAATCTGCAATTCACAGCCTCACCAGAATCCGGCCGAACCAGTTGGCACCCACCGTGGGGCCCGACATCAGGGCACCACGTCCAGAACTACACAGATCAATCAGGCGGCAGCAGCCAACCCTGACATAGCAGCCGTCGCGGCACTCGCGCTACAGCGGATAGGCTCACAATTACCAACCACCCTTCCGTTAACACGTCATGATTCCCGCACGCAATCTACACACCCGAACGATCAACAACCACCTCAAAACCCAGGTCAGGAAGAACAAAGCGTGGCCTTGGAGGACAACGCTGAGACTGATACGCATCCAAATTTCCAACACCCTCTAGATGCCAATCCTCCTGCGCCGCAACAAACTTCCCTCACTCGAAAACAGATCGAAGAAGCGGCTGATCTATTGATTCGTCAGATCCTATAATCTCAGCAGGAACAACAACAGACATCCGCACAACAGATGGGAACGATGGCCGATCGCCATCCTGCTGCAGTCCTAAAAAAATCGTGAACGATCGGATCAATGCGGCCTTGAATTCCCGCCCGGGTCATCCATTAGCGTATCATAGCTCTCCCTTCATTCTGGCAATTTTGGATAGCCTCCCGGTGCCTGGCACCAAAATACCGACGCCTGAAAAATATACTGGAAAGATCGATCCCCTAGACTACCTACAGCACTTCCAGTCGATGATGAACCTACACTGCGTTCCAGACGCCATTCAGTGTAAGGCTTTCTGTACGGCCTTTCAAAAGGGAGCTCGAAGATGGTTCAATAGCTTACCTCCGAGCTGTATCACTTGCTTTGAGGACTTTAGGTCGCTATTCCTCAACCAGTTCGTCACAAGTAAGCGGCCGCAGAAGACAGCCGCAGAAGGTGATGCAATTGACCCAAGGGCGGAATGAAAGCTTGCGAGAATTTATCGCTCGTTTCAACAACGAAGCTGTCGAAGTCCCTAACCTCACCTGCTCATCCATGTTGGCGGCACTGATGAGCAATATCAGGGATGAAGAGTTTAAGAAGTCACTAGCCCTCGATCAACCTCAGTCTATTCAAGAGATAAGGAATCGGGCGGACAAATATATACAGCTCGAAGAAGTGTTGAGAAACACAAAACGAAGAGCAGACGACCACGGGTCGAGCTGTAGAGCGGACGATTCCCATAAGTGACAGAAGGATCAGTCGAGCTGGAGAAAGCCGACTGATCGACAAGGACATCGATGAGAATTCACCCCGCTTAACAAGCGATATGCAGAAGTATTGGCGGCCATCAGGGCAGATGGGGAACCCCTCCGAGAACCCAATAAATTGAAGACCCCCATCAACAGGAGAAACCCCGATTTGTATTGTCGTTTTCACCAGTGTTTTAAAAACTGGACCGAACCGGTCGGTCGGACCGGAGAATCGGTGAACCGGAGCATGAAACGGTCCGGTTTAGCCCGTAGTTTTTGTGAGTGATTGACCCGTTTATTTTACGGTCGGACCGGTAAAAACCGTTGAACCGGTGAGA
>JANZLD010000005.1:15296569-15309451 GCA_026413575.1 Erythroxylum carthagenense | reverse complement strand
AGGTAGTGACTGTTCTAGTACGCCACCCTCGCGGGTCACGGGCTCGGATATCACTGTGGATGTCGGGTTCGGGTCTCATCGGGAGTGGGGTGCTACAATGTATGTCACTTAATCATACTTACATATTCCCATAAACAGGATTATATATGATCGTGTAAGTTCTTAAAACTTCACTTCATAGTCAATTACACGATCACATACACGCATATGTATGTGAGCTATAAGTCTACAAAAATGCTCCCCAGATAACAACAATTCTAGTATTTCACAAATTCAATTTTCAATAAAAAGATTCAAAATTAGAATACAACGAAGGAACTTTACCTTGGTAGGTGGGTGGCAAAGAAGCAAAAAAATTATGACAACGGGGTGGGACAGCAAGGTGGCGTAACAAAGAGACAACAAAAGGGAGTGCGAAGACGAAAGAGGAAAGTAAAGTGAGCAGCGCGGCGGCAGATTGGTCAGAGAGAGAGAGAGAGTGAAGTATGTAGGGGAAGGAAGAAAATGACACATGAGAGGGAGTAAGGATAAGAGAAAAGTTAACCTAGACTAAAATGATGAGAGGGAGCAAGGATAAGGGAAAAGTTAACCTAGACTAAAATGGCGTCATTTTACTTCATAAAAAATTAAACAATTTAATATAAAACAACGTTATTTAAGTTTTAAATTCGGTCAAAATTTTAATATTAAGATCTGAGGCTTAATTAACCTTAATATGATCCGTTGACTTCAGGCCAAACCTGACCAAATTCAAGCTCAAATGCTATCTTCAATCAGCAGATTTTGGCAAGTTTCCCCTGAATTTAAGTACAACACCTATTTATTACAGCCTTTCAGTAAGAGTCTACTTAAGCCACGTGAACATTAAAGCAAGTGTAGAGTAGGAAGTTTAGCTCTCTTCCCATCACTCTTCACTCGAGATAATTTGTTGAAGAAGGGAGTCATTCTTTACCCCCTTCCTGCCCACTTGGATATAGAAACAATAGAGAAATTAGAGTTATGGTTCTTATATTATAAAATTTGCAATTCATATTATTCAAATGCAATTGACTTTGGTTGTTAAGTGGAAATGGATAGGAAGTAATCACATAAAGTCTTATTAGTTGACCTGAAAATTTTTTAATAGGTGAACTTTAAGGCTTTACACAACCCATCGTTGATCCAGTAAATGAATCGAGCACTGTTGTTTGGGCTTGGAAGCTGTAAAATTTGTACTTTTGATGCTTCAAGGCTCAGGCCACTCCAACATGTTGAATAGGTTTCTTGCTTGATTTTTTCCTAAGGTACTGATATGCCCATCAGCCTAATTGAAGTCCTAGTATTTTACGTAGTTTTAGGTTGTTGTAGTAGTCTCGGGATAATCTGTTGGAGAAGAAAAAGCCTCTAGAGAACCAATCTAAAGGTTAACTTTTTGCTTTCTGAAAGAGAACTTTCTGTGACAAATATCACAAGATCTGTATAAAGCAAAGCTTATTTCACCACTAAAAAGACAGAAAGGGTAAGGTAAGTGCAAAGTGCCCAATTGTAATTCCTTCTGTATTTTAATGTCTAATTCGGAGATTATTGATCAGCTTTAACAAGCCAGAAACCTATGTCTTCCCAAAATCTCAACTCATGGGAATACCCCTGCAGGAAAGTAGTAGGTGGTACATAATGGAGGCTAATATATCCACATAAAGAGAGGTACTTGAATGATTGAGCGAACAATAGTTACACTGTTTCATTAAAAGTTGTATCGATTCTAGTACAAGAGAGCAGTGCAATCCGACAATCCGAGTCCTGCTAGAAGTTCCTGTCTTAATGCTTCATATCACTGTTACTCGTGGTTTACTGACAATCAGCAATTCCCTAGTTGAACTGCAGTGGCATTGTTTCCTTCGGTATTGCTCGACTTGGATTTACGATCATCAAGATGATGTTGGTAAATATAGGAAAGAAAGCCCCAAATAGCCAATAACATGGCTATGATCTTAATGCCCTCCATTTTATCATGAAAGAATATCGTAGCAAGAATAGGAATAATCGGCAAGCCAAGCGTGCCGATGACATTGCAGAAGAGGGAAGAAATCTCGAAAACCAGCCCCAACATGCCTACAGTCGAAATTTGCCATGATATAGCTGTCCAAATCAGATTCATCAAATAGGATACTTCTCCTTCTGTATAATTCTTCATTTCAGCTCCCAAAGTTTTCCATTCTCGACTTGCAAGCAGGCCTAACAGCGAGCCACAACTTGCAACACAACTCGTGCATATCTGCATATTAAGGACAATGGAGAAAGTTTCTTGCTTTATAAACTTCTCAAAAGAGAGCTGCACTAATGAAAGGTATAGGGAGTATGCTGCTGATGCACCAATTGTGCATGTAAATCCAATTATATACTGCCCCTTTGAAGTGCCTGCAGGTTTCTCAGATTCTGCGTTGACAGCTAGAAGGCACGCAGATATGGTGAGAAGCACAAGAGAATTGAGAATAAAAGGTGTGAACTTCTGAGAATTCAGGAAATATGAGAAGATTGCATTGAAGGCCAATTGTGTCGCACAAAGCAGAGAATAGGTAGAGACAGGAAGGTATAAGAGCCCATACGAGTACATCAAGTTGTCTCCAGTAATAAGCAAGCCAATGCCAATATAGATGAGTGCAAGTGTCCATAGACTTGATTCCGTGGCAAACAATGATCTGACGCAATGAGGGGTTCTATTGGTGGCAGATTTAGTTGATGGATAGAAGAAAAAGAGTAGAGGTAATAGAACAGGAAAGCCAGCTGATTGAACAAATGTTGCCATCCATTTGCTCTTCCCCCCTTTGTCAAAATATAACCTACCAAGAAGAGTTCCGGCAGCTTGGCCTGAGAGAAGAATGAGAATATAGCAGGTCACACGAAGCCACCAGACGAATTTCGGACGCTTCAGTTCACTCTTCACTGCGGAATTAGCAGAACCAACGTTGGCCTCTTTGTCTTCCACAGCTGAAAGACACCAAATGATCTATTAAATAATATTGGTATCTTTGTTTGAATACCCTAAAGGCCAAATGAAGATACATAATATTCAGCCATTTTCTCATGCTGCCTAACTAGATATATGTTCATCAATTGGCAATGATTGTAGACAACTCTTCAAGTCGTCAGACGAAATTCAAAGAGCATCTGCACTAGGCTCATCTGTTAATGCTTTAGATGTCTCCATTTCATGTTGAATTTAAATTTTCTAATACAATATAAAATGTTGAATGACAAATTTACGAGATTTAATAACATCCCGAGCAGTAGAATAGACCTTGATCCGTCCCACGTTCTTAGCCCAAAACTTTTTCAAACTTTGTGGACAAGAAACAGAAATACAAGTTTGAACATGGAAGCTAAAGCCTTCTGTTTTGATGAAATTTGTCATTACATACCTATTGAATGCAGGTGAAGATCTTGTGCAGGCTCCATGAAGGTTCAGACTTCAGAGAGTGTAAACTCAGTAAACCTAGTGTGTAGCAATTATGGAAATATCTTCTCTCAGTGATTGACATAAGGCCAAAAGATATCCAGTCAACAGTTGAATATTTAATCTCTCAACATGCAGAGCCAATAGTTAATAACTTTTGGGACAGGCAGCATCGAACAGTAACCAGCAGTCATAGTTGAAACTATTCAAAGTTTTCATGCCTGACTTTTGCATCACATAAGTACAATTTCCTGACGTTATTTATCTAAAACCACAGTGATGAACTTGGTTATGGCTGAATCAGCAGTCATAGTTGAAAGTATTCAAAGGTTTCATGCCTGACTTTTGCATCACATAAGTACAATTTCTTGACGTTATTTATCTAAAACCACAGTGATGAACTTGGTTATGGCTGAAATGAAATTAGTGATTCGTCAAAGTTGCTCTATTCCGCGCAAAATTATCTGTAAAAGTTCTGGAATAGGATGAAGAAGCTAGATACATCACAAAAATAATTGGCAAGTAATACATGTAGTTTCCTAATTCCAATGCTCCTTGTGAATCAGGAGTTCGCCTTACAACCATGTTAAAGGTAGTCTATAATGACAGCTAACACTTGAGATCAATAACGGACGATAGCTGGACTAAAAGTCAAAACAATATGCTGCATACAATTTTTAATAATTAAGCCTAGTGATTGATCTCTCCTGTAGTCCTGTGCAAAAAGTTAAATGAGGCAGGCCAAAAGCCAGGTTCCCAGTCAACGTGCATTAGGTTTCCTTCTCTGTCAGGATGATTGTGCCTATCAATTCTCAAGGAGTAATACAAAATAATTTGTCGTCATATAAGTTGTCTATCCAAGGACGTCATTAACCTGGAAAGAAAAAGAAAAAGTGATTTGATGTAGATTCTTTCCAAGTCTGACACCTACCTATAAATATGTATAACTTTCAACCTGCCATATTAAGGCTTCATATCTTCCGTATCCTTTCTTCTGTGCTATTCTGTACGTAAGTCATCTCAACCATTCATTTGAAAAGTTTAAATGGTTGAGATAGTTTGGGTATAGAGTAGCACAGAAAAAAAAAAAAGTACAGAAGATCTGCTCTCCCGTATTAAACACCCAATAGTAGCTTGCTATTGGGTTCAGCTGTCAGTTCTTTTTGTATTATAAATACTCATAAAACAAGATACACACAGAATAATGGGAACAGATTTGTTTGCCTTACTACTAAGTACTAACTATGCAACTTCGCAGCACTCCATTTTTCCAACAAAAAGAACTGAGGATAGCGTCCGTGACCAAGTTATTTCTGAAAGAAGTAGGAGCATGTGCAAGCAGGTTGACATATAATGTACTTTCTTCTAGAGGATGGCAGTCTCTTGATAAACTATAAGATATAGTCAACTCTTGGTGTTTATAAAGGGCTGGTAAGTATGCGTAAAGATTCCAAATTGCGATTCATATAGAATATAAAAACGTGGTTATTGCTTATTGGATTGAAGTAATTATTAGTATTACATTTGTAAATTAATTGCTTCAAAGAGACTCAGTAAATCGAAAAGGAATGCGGGGCTAACATGAGCGTTTCTCACCGTAGGGAAGAGAAAGCAATCTGAACTGAAAGCCACAGCTACGACAATTTCATTTCTGACCAAAACTTCAACTTCAAAATGTGAAGTAGAGGGCATACCGGTTGAGATGGAAAGTCTCTCTCGCTGCAAACCTATCTATCACTTTACACACCCCTCAAGTATGAAGAACCAAAAACCCTATGGAGCAGAGATTTCTACTCTTTTAATTTGGCAAAAGAGAAATCTTGAGAAGAAAATTCAGAAATGATTGGAGCTTTAAGTAATTCCTTTCGGCTTACTGCAACATGAACCATTTTACTCACCATCCTCCAAATGGTATGCACAGCATTCTTGACAGATCAAAACTGTATTGATTGCTTACCAGCTACAACAACGTGCAGATCATTGCTCCAAAGTAATAACCACCTTTTTACATCAACAATCTACACAAATTTTATACCAGAATAACTCACCAAGACTTAAAAAAAACAATTTGCTATGATCTGCTTCCTTTGATCATTGACAACTTACGTACCACACAAAAATAATGTTACATTTGTTCAACATTTAAAACTTCCCCATATTCCTCAGCTTGTTTGCTTATATGATCATGGTTTTCTTTATCCAAGCCCCAAACCTGCTGTTGCTCTTTTCCTGTGCTGTTGCTACCAGATTTTAAGAGAGAGAGCTGATCAATCACAATAGCATTTCGCTTATAGTTCCAAACAAGCATTGAGATATAGTCCTGAGGTGAAACCAGACCTTGCTCTCGAATGCATTGACGTTGCTCCTCCAAGGTTCTTGGATCATCAAGACTTATATACTCGAGCAACGCCTTCTCATGATCAGGTCTCCAATTGGTTGGAAAAGGAGTATAATCAGTCTCAGGTACAAGAGACATCCTGGTATACTGAAGCCCATCAATTGACTCAACAAGACCCATCCTTAGCAAGTTATGGTACTCTGGGGAGGCCCCTTTTCTCTCCTTCAAAGGACGGCTCAAGTTACGTGAACCAATCTTATAAACCTTCGCACGTGAACGGAGCTTATATTTTGCAGCATAAAGCTTTGCAAGTGAACCCCTTAAGATGTAAGAACAGAAGTTAACCACTTTCTTTCGATTGTCAGCATATCTATACCACTCGACCATGGTTGTCAGGAACTTGTTCATCTGGGCATTCGTGTGAGCTTGAGTGGCATGGAACATTCTAAAACAAGGCTGTGGATCAGGATCCCTATCCCCCTTTATAAAATGTAACTTCCTAAATTGCTTAACGCATTGTTTTAAGCTTGCTGTCACTGACAAAAGTGTACCCACACCCTTTTCACTAATGATCTTTCCACCAGTTGCAGTGTACCGAAGAGTTGGATAAACAACCCTTCTGCACAACACATGGTCAAGAAACATAATACCCTTGGTTATATGTTCTATTGGGAGATTCTCATTGTCAAGCTTGAGCATGTACTTCTGATCAACAAACTCAATCAATTGCTTTCTCAATGTGGCGGCATCCGCCCTAGGACCACGCACACCTATCAAAATATGACCCCCATATCTTATATAATCAATTTTTCTAGTCTTATCAGGGCCACTTGTTGGCACAAATTCTGGCCAAGATGTATTGCCCTGCTCTTCCTCCCCTTCTGGGCTGTTCCAAATAACATCACTTTTTGATGGATGATAGAACTCCTTAATCTTACCCTCCATCCATTGGTCCAGTTCGTCAAGGCAGATATTAGCCAAAAGAGGAGTGAGCATTCCGCAATGCCCCCAAGAAGGAGTCTTCTCTGCCTCCTCAGGTGCAAATCCAAAAAAGGTCTCTAACCAATATGGATCCGGCTTTGGCTCATCTTCTGCCAACACCCTCTTTTTCTGATACTTTCTCTTCTTCTTCTTCTTTGGTAATTCCACGGCACTTGTAATTACAGGTGTAGTCAATGCTGCTTTCACCAAATCAATCACTTTCTTATCTCTAACATCCCTCATTAACGCACTTATCACCAACCCCACCTTCATTCCATCCAAAACAGTGCTCAAATCACCTTTTATGTACCACAAATACCCTGCAAATTTTCTCCTAATCACCCTCAAAACCGTATGTGCATTTCTACCAGGCCTAAATGCATATGACTTTTGTGAAAAGCGTGCTTCATATATGGGTTCAAGAATCATAAACAACACCTCCTGTACTATCTTATCCTGAAATGGAGCTGGCTGTGTGGTTGTCAAAATTGCTTTAATTTTCCTCTTAGATAAAGACTCATAATCCGTCTTGTCCCTTGGAGACTTAATGTAAAACTGCAACCGAGCACCCCACTTAAATCTATCATCAAGGACTGCATTTCTCAGTGCCAATAAATCCTCCAATGCAGACCTTTGTATTGCATTACGAGGCATATAAGCTCCCATTTCATCAGCAGAAACTTTCTGATAAGCTAACACCCACAATTCAAAACGGCGAAGATATTGGGTCAAATTGTTAACAATTCTATCAGGTTCACGGAAGTTGTCAAGCCACATTTGGGAGCAAAGTGACACACCATCTTCCTTCATCAGTTTGGAAGGATCGTCATCAGGCAGTGGTGTTCGCACCCGGTGCATAGGAGCGAATGAGAGAAACCGAAGGAAAACTAACCCATTAACCCTGTGGTTTAAGGGACTGGATTGATAGGCAGTGGTAATATGATTGGACTTGGAAAGAACTTTATGAGTGTATTTGACAAAGCGAAGAAGCATTTTGTGATGGCGGAATCACTTGTACAGCTATCTTAGACCATTATCCGGGTTCATAAAAAAGGATACTCAGCCAACTATAACCTAAAATCAAGCAAACCCAGTTCAATGACAAAAGCCGAAACTAAACATGGAGAAACTAAATGGAGAGTGAAAAGGGTGATCGGGTTTGACTTATTACCAGAGCTTGCAACAAACCCTTTCGCCTGTGAGCTTTGATACGAAGATAAAACACGAAGAGCTTAAGACTCGGTGATTTTGAGGTGCTTTCAGCTAGCCCACGAGATGTTTGTATTATTGCCCAAGGGTTTACGACGGTTCCTTGAGGTTTATCAAACCCTTGGGTTGAACACTGTGAAGCTGCTGTGGAGAAGCATTGGGTACTTTTAACATTAAACAAATTAACGTGTATAGTTATCGCCGTTGATTATTCAGTTCAAGAAGACGTCTGATTTCGTATAGATCATTAGATTGTTTGGCTTTTTATTTTTAGTTTGGTTTTTTAATAAAATAAAAATATATTTAGGTGAGAATTGTAATAAAATAAAAAATTAGTTAAAATTTAAATTAAAAATTAAAAATAGAAACTTGTTTAGTCTTATTATTCTATTATTCTATGATATTCTTATTATAGTATTAGATGTAAGGATATGAGTTTTTTTTTTTTTTTGGTTCAAGGGGAAGAACCTAGAACAAACTATCTAACGCAACATCCGGCGGTACAAAGCGCTGTGCTAGTCCTAGCTAATGAAGTCCAACGTCGTTAGAAGGGGCTCCTGTAAGATGTGTAGTCTTGGACTGACAAGGGTTGGAAGCGAGATGAAATGATCCGCACTCTGATTCCCTTCTCGATGAATATGTTGAATCTGAACTTCTCAATTTTGGAGTAGCAATGAACGAACACCTGTCACCATAGGAAGTTCATCAGGTAAAACAGTAAGGTAAGAAGACAAATTATTGATTATTTCGAGGGAATCCACTTCCAAGATGACACGCCGGTGGCCCAAATTCCAAGCTAGTTGGAGGCCCGTGTGGATACCACCTAACTCAGCACTACATGAGGATCCACTGGGCATGTGCAGTAGAAAACTGCCACACCACCTGCCTTGCTAGTCCCGAATAAGCCCCCCCGTAGTGGAAATAATACTGTCGTGCTTAACTGCCCCATCAGTATTGAGCTTAACCTAGTCCGTTGGTAGTTTGGACCAGCCCAGTAACTGTCTCGGGGATAAACCTTAGCCCGGGAACACACAACGTTCTGCTACCCTAGCCTTTTCAATTCCTTCGGCGTAGGCAAAAACTGCTCGATCCCCTATAGTCAGCCACGCAAACTCGGGTTTGAAAATGCTTTTATTATGCCAATGCCACAGGAACTAGTAGGTAACGCCAAAAAGGGTGGCCCAGTCAAACTGTTGTACCTCGCGGTGAGTCGTAAGGTTAGACTGTACCCACCTCATCTCATCATGTAGGAAAAAGGCCGGATCCTCGGCCACCTGGGGAGTAAGGATATGAGTATTGAATAGTACTACATGGTACCGACTGTATCGAATAAAAAATAGTAAGGTAATCATATATTTTGTGTCCGTTTATCACTTTATTGTATTAACCAATATCAACCAGTACCCGAGATATTGGAAAAATACTATATTAAATTAAAAAAGTTTAAAAACTTATGGAGTAGATTGAAAAAATAGATGCATCAACTGACTTGTTAATTATGCAGGTCATTTTAATGTAAGAATCACTTATTTTGATATCACACTTATAAAGTGTCACATTATCTTTCTGAAAAATTTATCAAGAATATGTTTTTTAAGATTAGTTGTGTAATTATTTTTTTTGAATACAAAGGAAAGGTACAATTAATCTAAAGCACGCAAAATGCGGCGCTACTCAACGCCTGCCTATCCCGGCGAAGGAGATCCTGCACGGTCAAAGGGGGCTCTCAAAGAATATGGATGCCTGGGCAATGCCGGACTGCGTCGGCTACTAGTTGATCCGCTCAGTAGTTTTCCTCCCGATGAATGTGTTGGATGCGCACCTCCCAATCACGGTGGAGCAGTCCGTGTATAGGTGCCAATAACAAGTAATTACGATCAATCGCAAAAATGGGATAAGATAGTAAATTAATGACCTCGAGAGCGTCGACTTCTAAGATGATCCTGTCGTTATCACTTATAGCTCATCACTCATGTCATGAAGTCATGCCATCTTGCTCTTCCTCTTAGAGTTTTGGACCTCTCCTCCTCCAGCCATCGGCCACCGTCCAACGCTAATGCCCTTTCAACCCCCTCCTATCTCCAACTTGTCACTATTGTTCAACATTCAACAATCTAGTAAAATAGATCAAGGTTGTTGAAGAAACCAATCTTCAGATCTTGTAAGGCATGTTATGACTTCATCATTTGGATGTTTTTGGCTCTCTATTATTTGTATTTCTACTTAGAAAAGGTAGTGCCTAAGTATAAAAGTTGGTTTACAATTAGTTGAGTTATGTAATTACACAAAATGGATTCAATTATAAACCATTCATAATATTATCATACAAGTACGAATATTAGCTGTCGAAGTGTAGTAGTCAAAGGATTCTTTGATTTTTAGATTAAGAAACATGAGAATTAATGTATATACCTCCAATATGATCGAAAAAAATGTTTATAGTGGTTATTCATTTCTCTCTTGTAGCATTTGCACATTCTTTTTTAGCATATGAGGTTTAGTTTTTGCTCAATCTTAAGTCTTAAAGTATCATAGTGGTGTATTGGTGTATGTATATGTATATGTAATATTTACCCTTATCATAAATTAGGGATTTGTTAGTGTATCAATTATTAATAAAGTTTGAGCCTTACAATTGATTTGTTTAGATATAATACAAAATATAGTGATATTCTTGGATAGAATGTGCTTAAGCCCAAAATTTTCTCAAGGGAAGATTTATATAAGTTCATGAAATTTACTTGCATGTTTATATTATATGATTGTTAAGAAGTTGTTAATGCTCTATTTCTTCTTGTTTTTTTACACATAACTTATTCCATATTTTCAATGCCACTAGTAGTTGGTAATTTGGATTCTTGGATTATTAAATTTGAATATAAGATGTATGCATGCTTTTAAAGTTTAACTTGTATATATGTTTTCAGAATCTAATTTATGCTTTTGTGTTTATTCTAAGTTGAACAATACATATTTTATGAAAGTTGTTGATATTGAAATTAAGTTGGAAGAATACTTTATTTTCATATGAAGTTATTAATTTAATTTTGACATATTTCTTTATTTATTTTATAGATAAATAGAGTGAAGTTTAAGCACTCCTAATTATTTAACCTCCTTAGGCTCAAAAAGATTTGATGATTCAGCTTGAGTTCATTCTACATTAGTTCCCGGTATGAATAATTGTACTTTTTATGTATATTACAACAAATATTTGAAAGCTGGGGGAATCACCAAATTAAAGAAGCATTTGACTAGAATCAAAGGTGACGTAGAGCCTTGTAAGAAAGTTACCAATAATGTGAAATGCAAATAAAAAACTTGCTTGAACAATAACAAGACCGATAAATAAAAACATGGTGCTTTACTTGATTTTTTGTACTTAATTTTTGTATATGATTTTGGTGATTAGTGAGGAGGCGATTGGTCAATCGTGTGCTGGACACAACTAATTAAGTAACCCTCGTATCCTTGACGCTGGTACATGAAAGTCGAGTCACCGTATCGACACCTTTTTAGGGGACTCGCAGGTGATTCCACACCTAGGGTCTGGACACCAACGAGGTCATCTCCTATGGTCATGATGCCCTTGTCGACTGTAATCCGGACTCACCACGGATGAAAGTCGAGTCAACACCGAGTATCGGTGGGTGTGCATAGTAGTTTGGTCAACTAGTGGTGACACATAATTGTTTTGACTTGTCCTGATATTGGTTTTCCTATCGTTATTTGATTTATACATATGATGTTTTTATACTTTTTTGTACTGGAACTGGAACCTATGTTCACCGAATGAGTGAGTTAATAGGCTAGTCCTATATGATTCCTAACTAGTATATGTTGAGTCATAGGCTGCACCTATGTATTTTCTATGTGATATATATTTACTTCATAGGTTATCTATACCATTTTGGTATGAATCGAATTCTATTTGTGATATATGTCTTCCCTGCTCACTGAGTATCTAGTGTACTCACCCCCTCCGTTTTCCAATCAGGTAGGTTAATTTAGTAAGTTTGAAACTCTGAGTGGATCGTGTGGTCTTTTGACATTTTCGGGGTATTACCGCACCTGAGTAGTTTCCTATTTTGTACTTTTAGGGTCTAGTGACTCATAAACTATGTTTATGTAGTTATGCTTTATGACTTTGTAAGTTAACTTTTGACTGTTTGGTGTTTTACAAATGATTTTTTGTATGAACTTTCAATACCGCTGTTGAGAATGCCTTGAGTGGATTTTAAATTCCTGAAGTTGTTGGATGTGAATATAGAAGTATGTTTAAAATTATTTGCAAGTTTTGGGATTTTTAAAATACAGCTATTGTGTTGCCCAAATTTTCAAAACAAAAGAAAAGAATAAATATTCAAGTAGCCTTGCATAGTCGGATTAAAGAAACCGTGAATGTCCTTAGCCCGATTATTCGGCGGTTGTCATGGGCCCGATGTGGTACCGGGTCATGACATAAAATGAGAAAGATAAAAGGCAAATATTGATACTGGGGATGTTAAAGGTGTTATTCTTACCAACAAAAAGGGATTGTTGCACCCAATGTGAGGATGAGAAGAAGATAGAAACCTAACTTTTTATACCACAAACAACTTATAAAGCTCGTTCTTCAGTTCATAGTGTCTTAAAATCTTTTTTTAAAAATCTTATAATATGGACATGACAATGGCTAAATAGTGGTATGATACAAGTGTATTATTCAATATTGTTTAGTTTTATTATTACTAGCCTATGGTGAATGCTATTAGCTTTTGTAATCTAAAATATAAAACTCCTTTAATTAATGACTACAAAAGTTCAGTTTGTGAAATAAAAAGTTATTTGGATCAAAGAGAAATTGTTGGACCCCGTCTCCGAAGCCCAACATTCGGACCCATCCAGCGTAGAAGACCCACAACCGAACACATATGCTAAT
>JANZLD010000005.1:15252736-15269023 GCA_026413575.1 Erythroxylum carthagenense | reverse complement strand
ATATCTTAAATAAAATATTATAGTAAATATTATGCCAGAAATTTAAAATAAATAAATAAATATAATTAATTCATAAAAATTAACTTTTATTTAATTTTTAATTAATATTTAATATAAATATAATTAATAAACAAATAAACAAATAAATCAAAAATCAAAAATCAAAAATTAAAACGAAGAGTAGAAGTGAAATGAAAGCATGCCTTTTATCTTTGGTTAAAAAGTTGTATATTTACGCTTTCTTTCCTTACGAGCCCTCACCACAGTCACGTGCATATTCAGTTTCTAACACCCTCGTCACGTGCCTTCACGCTGTTTGAAGTTTGAACCGCTTGCCCTCGCTCTGTTCTCCTCCATGACATACAGTCCCTCTCCCTACTCCTCCTTCTCCTCCTCTCCTCTCCCTCAGTTTTCCACCAAATCCTAACCCCTCATTTTCTCCCCTAATTTCAGAAGCCCTAAAAATCCCATACATCGCTTCATGGATTCGCAGGACAACATTCTCTTCGAAACGGCGTCGCAGCCGGACATCGGGACCGACGCCTACACCTTCCTGGAATTCAACACTCAAGGTGAATCCGAAATCGACTATACCGAATTTCGCTCCCCGGTGGCCTGGCCAACGCCCTCCGATTCTCTCGCCACTCCGTCGGTCGGGGGGCCGCCCTCTTCGGACCACCGCGCCGCGACGTCGCCCTCCGATCAACATTCGGAATCCCCCGTCGTGTCTCCAGTGTCGTCGTCGAAGGCGCACGGAGGGTTTGTGACAGATGGGATAGTTTCTGGGATTGGTGCGCTGAATTTCGAGGAGACTGGGGACGACGACGTTTATGAAATCGGTAAAGGAGATTTTACGGAGCATGCTTGCCGCTATTGTGGCGTTTCGAACCCTGCATGCGTGGTTAGGTGCAATGTTCCGTCTTGTAGGAAGTGGTTTTGTAATTCTAGAGGGAATACTTCTGGTTCGCATATCGTCAATCACTTGGTAAGTAGTGACTTTTTTATTTCTTTGGGTTGTTGCTTTTCACGTACTCGACACCATCTTGGTTTCAATTACTTTGGTTTGAACGAGGGATGGTGATTTAGATTGTTGATGTTCCTGAAATTGGAGACGTTAGACTGATAAGTTTATCATTTGTGCTTGATGGAAAGGCACGATGTGAGATTTTGTTAAGAATGCAAATTTGAGATCTGTGAATAAATTGCTTTGTTATGTTAGCTCATGAAAGTTGCACTTTTTAGGGAATTTGAGGACTGTTTTGTACGTTTGATTTATTTTAGTTCTGATTTCCAATTTTATTTGGAAGAGCAGTGTAGTCATTAATTGTTCTGGAATTTTAATTTGTGAATGCAATTGAGTGTTGGTTGGAATTTTTATGTGTATAGTGAAGGTATCTTTGGTATAGTCAAGTGATGGGAATACTTAGAAAGAAACTGTTTATGTTGCAAGGTGAGATATTAAGGCGACAGAAATTTTTGAGTGGAGTGGACCAAAGCTGATGCGTGAATATCACATTTGAAGTTCTTTGTTACTTTCGTGCTTCCTGAGGGGCATTTCTTGAAAATTTCTCTTAGTTTTTGCTATGGATATTCGAATGCTGCTTATAACTCGTGGGTAGCTCTGCCCATTTTCATGTGAATTGAATGCTAGATACCTTTGGTTTTGGTTCAAAAATTGTTGTGCAATATTGAAGGATTTTCCTCTTCAGATAAACTAACAAACATTTATTTTAGGCGTTTCTTTGTACAAATTAACTTGTTAATTTCAAAGTTTTGTAGTAAGTGCTATTCTTCAATCAGGTAGCATACCAAGCTGCCTTTTCAGGGTAAAATTTTTGGGGAATTTGATAGCCTCTTGTATTTTCAACCTTTGTTTTCAGTAGTTTGGCATCTCCAGTAACAGTGATGAGAACTTTCTCTAAATCAGTAATGATAGTTGTTGTTTATAGTTAGCCTATGAAAACCAAAAGCAATTGTGTAAGAAGTTTTGAACCTCCAAGGAAGCTCTGTGCTATATATGTAATGTGAATTTATGCTTTTGTGCCATGCTTACTTGTAGCCACTTTGTGAACGTCACTTGAATGATAATAACTGATTTTTTAGGCCACATCTAGTACACGTGAAAGTATAGTGGGTTTTTATCTGAGTTTTCATCTATAGGTTCGAGCAAAACACAAAGAAGTCTGTCTGCATAAGGATAGCCCACTGGGAGAAACTATACTAGAATGTTACAACTGTGGATGTCGAAATGTTTTCCTTCTGGGATTTATATCTGCCAAGACCGAGAGTGTTGTTGTCCTCCTTTGCAGAGAGCCCTGTCTGAATGTTAACGCATTGAAGGACATGAACTGGGATCTTAGTCAGTGGTGCCCCCTGATTGATGATAGGTGTTTTCTGCAGTGGCTTGTTAAGGTTGGTAGCACCTTTTTCTTCCCCAGTTAACCTTTTCTTGTCAGTACTTTTGACATTCTGTATTTGGCAGATCCCATCTGAACAGGAGCAGTTGAGAGCACGCCAAATTAGTGCTCAACAAATAAATAAAGTTGAAGAACTTTGGAAAAGTAACCCTGATGCGACCCTTGAAGATCTTGAAAAGCGTGGTGTAGATGATGAGCCTCAACCAGTGGCACTGAAATATGAAGATGCTTATCAGGCACATTTTTGTTGAACCATGTAATGAGAAGGCTGGAAAGCTAATAATCCATTTGGAATCATCTAACAAGTAGAATTCTTTCTTTTGCAGTATCAAAATGTATTTGCTCCACTTATCAAGCTTGAAGCAGATTATGATAAAGTATGTGCTATTGCTGCACACTCCTTTTTTGTTAATTTTTGTCGATGCTTTTTCTGTAACTTATTGATGCTGTGTATGGGGCTCTTTTTTTGGTCATTGCTATAATATATTGGCTAAATTTTAGAATATATTTTTTCAATTTTGTTGTCTTTGACATATTAACATGTTTAATTCCTGTAGATGATGAAAGAATCGCAAAGCAAGGACAACATGACCGTTCATTGGGATATTGGCCTTAACAAGAAGCGTGTTGCATATTTTGTATTTCCAAAGGTGCTTTATTCTAATGCTTTTGCCACTGTTTATATTGGCTCTGAGTGTTCTTGTTCTGGATAGTTTTGTGTTGGTTATCTGTTATCTGTATCGATCTCACAAAAAATGAGCTGATTGATGTGATGTCAGGAAGACAATGAGTTGCGCCTTGTACCCGGTGATGAGTTGCGACTGCGTTATTCAGGAGATGCAGCTCATCCGGCATGGCAGTCAGTTGGGCATGTGGTATGCTTTTCTCAACTTCTTTGATGGTTTGTTCACTTTGGAAAAAATGATTATTAGTATGTTATGGATAAGTTTGTGTGGTGCAATACTTTTGCAAGCAAAAACTCAGTAGCTGAGTGCTTTGAACTGTACAATTGAGTAGACAAACTGTCATTTCAGATCAAGCTTACTGCACAAGAGGAGGTTGCACTTGAGCTTCGTTCTAGTCAGGTAACACTAATTTGCTTTATCATCTTCTTTAATTGCTTGATGTTAGATATTAGTGCTAATAGTTACTTTATGTGCACGATATTAGGGCTAATAGTTACCTTATGTGCAGGGAGTTCCCGTTGATTTGAACCATGGATTTACTGTTGACTTTGTGTGGAAAAGTACAAGTTTTGATCGAATGCAGGGTGCAATGAAAACTTTTGCTGTGGATGAAACGAGTGTGAGTGGGTAGGTTGACTTATAATTTCCTTGAACTCATCACTTCTGCAAGGCGAGTTTATGAGTGTATGCTGGATTAAGGTTGTCAATTTAAGGTAGAACTTGGGGGAGTGAGTGACTAATATCTCCTACCTCTCTATGTTCCCTGTTTTATGGTTTTGTTTTAAACAAGTTGAATAATTTTAATTATTCTAACCACTTTTTTTGGCTTCCTGATTCTTAGTGCATTGATGTGTATAGCTCATTATTCCACCTATGATGATTGCAAAGTTATATTCTTTACTATATTTCATTTTGGGGCAGATACATATATCATCATTTGTTGGGCCATGAAGTGGAAGTTCAAGTGGTTCGTAATACACTGCCTCGCCGGTTTGGTGCACCTGGTCTTCCAGAGCTGAATGCGTCTCAAGTATGTTTTCTTGCATTCTCAATTTAAGTTCATCGCATTTGGTTGTGTTTTTATTTGTTGCAAGTTGTATCTCTCTGTTTGGACGAACTGCTTGAAAGTCGTGGTGGCTTCACGATGCCTAAAGTTATATTTTGAACTGCTAAATTTGTTAAAGGCTGAAAGAATTCCTGGGTAAGTGTTCCTAAACAGATAGATGCAATTATTCTTCTGTTATCAGTCAAAGAACTCAGTATTTTAACTTTTAATGTGCCTAGTAATTCAGTAACTTTGTAAGTTATATTGATTTCACGTTTAGTTTTAGATCATTGCAGCTGAGATCCTCATCAAGTTTTTTATTCGTTTATGGAAAATCATAAGTATGATCAGACCAATACTTCTGATAACTTACGGATTTTTTCATTCTGTTGTGTTACTATTTGCCATGTTGCCAATGTTAAATATGAAGTTTGTTGCTCATCTGACATGATAAATTTCAACGTTGACCTTTCTCTATTGACAGGTTTTTGCTGTGAAGAGTGTCCTTCAGAAGCCTGTAAGTTTAATTCAAGGTCCACCTGGTACAGGGAAAACTGTCACTTCTGCAGCTATTGTATATCACATGGCAAAACAGGCCCAGGGACAGGTGACTTCTTGATAATCCTTTTATTGTTCTCTTTAGTATTCGGTTAAACTAATGGTTCATACACCTCTACCAGGTACTGGTATGTGCCCCGAGTAATGTGGCTGTAGACCAACTTGCTGAAAAGATAAGTGCCACTGGATTAAAGGTAGAAATTTTGGCCCGATTTGCAGTTATATCAACTGCATATTTTGTTACTTCTGTATACCAATCTTCTTTTCAATCTCTAATATGGTCGAGAAGCAACTTCAACACAAGTATGATGTAGGAATATGAAGTCAACTTTGTCTAATAAACTGTGAACTATAACATATAGGCATGTGATTGGAACAAGTTTCAAAAGGAAAATATATTTAATGAAATTCACTGCATAAACTCTCCTGAAACTGGAAGTTGTCATTGGATTAAAAATATGGTTTCGTGAAGACTACTTTTGGTGCTGGTTTAATGGCAGCAAAAGAAATTCTTGTTTTAATTTTTCATAACAGAACGAAGAACAAATCTGTGCGACCGAGTATATTTGACTTCTTTTTTCGCTCATGATATCTCCATTTGATTGTATTATAAATTGAAATTGTAGATCTAGTTGTTGGCGTGATCACATCTCTGATTTTTTAAAAGCTGTGGCATTCATGCAAGTATGCTTGATGATCCTTTCTATTATTGACCTGCCTCTCATTTTCTTATCCTACGCTTCAATTGGCTTATTTGTTTGTTGATACATCATGTGCAACTAGTACTGTTTATTCCTAGTTAAACATTTGCTAAATGATTTTCTAAGTCATTATATTTATTTCTTTTTTCATTAGGAAAATTGCAATTGTTCAATTTCTATCATTTTTTCTCAAACTCAGGTGGTTAGGTTATGTGCAAAATCAAGGGAAGCTGTAAGTTCGCCTGTTGAGCATCTAACCCTTCACTATCAGGTTTGTTGATTTTCAGGCTTCATTCTCTGTTTTCATTACTGCCAAACTTTCCCCTATATGTTTCATACAATTTGTGTTTATGCAGGTTAGACATTTAGACACTTCAGAGAAGAGTGAACTTCACAAGTTGCAACAATTGAAAGATGAGCAAGGTGTGATGTTTATCGGCTTTTTATTACATGGATTTTTTTAAGGACTAGTTTAGTTGAAATTTGACTTACTTGTTTAGGACTGATCTGGGCAACTTTCGTACAATTTTGTTGTTTATTTTTTAGATTGAAAGGCATTTTGGTTGAGTTGCTACTGAATTTTGAATTTCAAACTATCATTTTTATTTGATAATTTGGTCATCCTTCATATGAGATCAAAATGCTATGCTAGTAGAAACCTCATTACTGATGAACTAACATGTAAGTTTTCACCAATATAAAGAATGACTTCTGTTTCCATATATTAGTTTCTTATGTAACTTTTAAATTAGAATTCATGGACCTTATTCTAATATTGTATTCTTTTCTACCTGTTGTGTGGGAAAAAAAAATGAAATACTGTGTAAACAGGAGAACTGTCGAGTAGTGATGAGAAGAAGTATAAAGCTCTGAAGCGAGCAACAGAGAGGGAGATTTCTCAGAGTGCTGATGTTATTTGTTGCACTTGTGTTGGTGCTGGTGATCCTCGTTTGGCAAATTTTAGATTCCGTCAGGTTGAATGAATTTGATTTAATATTTGATTTATAATGAAATGCTTTAAAAGTCCCTCACACTTTGTGCTGTTTAGGTACTCATTGATGAGTCTACTCAGGCAACAGAACCTGAGTGCCTTATCCCATTGGTCCTTGGGGCGAAACAGGTACTTAAGATTCCATCTACTTTTTTTAGCTTGATCTACTGTATGTTCCTTTATATTCTGACAGAAACTTCTGTTTAGGCGATTCTTGTTGGTGACCATTGCCAGCTTGGCCCAGTGATTATGTGTAAGAAAGCAGCTCGTGCTGGGCTGGCTCAGTCTCTCTTTGAACGCCTTGTTCTACTCGGTGTCAAACCAATTAGATTGCAGGTAAGTGTCTTGCTTGGCATTTCTCTTTTTGGATATGCTCGTTCAGTGTGTGCATAAATATGTCAATGGTCATACTAACTCTTCAAGAATTCATCGTTATGTTGTGATTTTTCCCTTCTAAACTTTTTGTACATAATTTAGGATTATGTTCACATTTAAAAATATTCAAGACTTCCACACATGGAAGTTTAATGTAATATGGGATAAAAGGGAGGTTCTGTAGTGTTTTTAACGTGAATAAGTGATAGAAGTGAATATCATTTCTTCGTTTGAAAGCATTGACAAATGTTCCATATAAGCTCTGAAATATCTATCTTATTCATCTAGGGCATTTATTGCATGGCCAACAGATTGACAGAAGAAAAAGTGTCCTGTTCCTGATTGAACATGTTTTGGTTAATTGGGAAAAGTGGAACTTATTAAAAGCTTTACTTTATATGGAAATTAATTCTGTGGATTTTGAAATGGTATGACTTGCCCCTTTGCTGGCCCATGTATTTGGAAGGTTGCTATGTGTGTAACTTTGCACTCAAATGCATCGGAAGTTTCTGTATTTTGTGAACATTTAGGAATGGGTATCTCTAATTTGAGTTTTTTATGTTGATTCTTTCCATTTTTGCTGAAAATTAGTCCCAAGTCATGCTCTTTGTTAAGTTTGACCATCTTATATTTTATGGTGGCTCTTGCTGAACTCACTTTTCTAACTTTGAATTATATTTGCATGCATTCTCCAAAAATGGCCAATTCTAGTGAGACCCAAACTCTTCAATCTTTTTCTTGGAGATATGTGAGGAAGTTTAAGATAGGCATAATTGTTTTGCTTTGTTTAATATTTGTGTGGCAACTGACAAGAATTTGGGGATTTGAAGTTCGTGCATTTGTCTCATCAGCAGCCTTAACTAATTTTTCAAAAGTATTTAGGTGCTTATAGCCTGTTCTTTCCTGACAAATATAGGTTCAATATCGAATGCATCCAGCTCTTTCAGAATTTCCATCTAACAGCTTTTATGAAGGAACCTTACAAAATGGTGTGACTGTTAATGAGAGGCAGTTGTCAGGGATTGATTTTCCTTGGCCTGTGCCGAATCGCCCCATGTTTTTCTATGTCCAGGTATTAAGCATGAAATCATTTACTTATTCCATGATTTGTGTGGTCTTCCACCTGGATAAACTATTTAGCTGCAGTTCCTATTGATCTTATCCTATAGTTTTCCGAGTCCAGGTTTTCTAACTAAGCTTTTCTTTAGATGGGACAAGAGGAGATAAGTGCTAGCGGAACATCCTACTTAAATCGTACCGAGGCTGCGAATGTTGAGAAGATTGTAACCACTTTCTTAAGGAGTGGTGTGATTCCTAGTCAGGTATGTTTTCAAGTTGGTTTTATTTATCCAGTTTCACATTGTGGCACAGCATGTTAACCGGATCAAATTTTTTATAGATTGGGGTGATAACTCCATATGAGGGTCAGAGAGCTTACATTGTTAATTATATGTCAAGAAATGGTGCTCTGCGGCAGCAACTTTACAAGGAAATTGAGGTAGGATATGTTCTTTTTTTTTAATTTTTGAGAATTACACGGCTGTTGATCTTTGATTCTAATCCCTTTATTTTGAATGTGACTGGATGCCATGGTTTTAAGCCATTAAAACAACTATTTACTAAAGGAAAATAAGACTGCTACAGTGTGGAAGCCTCAGTCACTAGGATAGTTGCTCATATAGTTTGGATTTCCATTTAGATCTCTAATTGTGATTGTTATGGCCTTTGTGTTTTTGGCAGGTTGCGAGTGTTGATTCCTTCCAAGGAAGAGAAAAGGATTACATTATTTTGTCTTGTGTTAGGAGTAATGAACATCAGGTTGGTTTATTATACTTTCCTATCTTCCTCTAGTCAAATATAGAATAATAAGAAACAGAAATGAAACTGGCATTATTTGAATTTGATAGAAAAGAAGAAAGTTGTACTGCACCCTTCCACTGTGAAGCCAGATTGTTCCATCTTGTTTTCCTCTGTAATGCCAGCTTTGGTAGTGATTTTATAAATAGTTTGTTGAATGGGACTTTTCTAGGTTTATTTTGTTATTGCCCACCTTCCATGCTTGCTGGGGATTTGCAGAGATCTGAATAAACGCCCATGGACCTGGCTTCTGGTTCAGATCTTAAATGAATGTATGTTGACAAAACACTTGCTCACATGGTAAAACAAGTTTGGATGTACAGGATTCAGTTGATCTGCAGAATATTATAATAACCCTACCATGAGATATCAGTTCTGGAGAACTTATTATCAGTCTTTACAAAGGATTGCTTTTAGCATGCTACTCAGGAATTGTGCGATTATACAATCTGGTAACATAAATGTTAATTAGCCCTCAGTTTTGCAGGATTTGTGTGAATCTATTGCTTGTTAGATAATTTTTCAAGCACTTATGCAATGACACTTAATGGTTCTGTATTCTAAATGTGCATGGTATTCTCAATGCTATGTATCTGTCATGGAAAACATTTCTTTTTCTAGCTATGGATAATTTATTAGAAGTTAGATATTTCTATTCAAGTTGTCTTTGTTATCTGATTTTGCTATCAAGGTATGTTCTTTTGAAGTATATGGATAGATCATTAATTTATGTCATCACATTGACTTTTGGTCGCTGAACTCTTAATCAGGGAATTGGATTTCTTAATGATCCTCGGAGGCTGAATGTTGCTCTAACACGTACTCGATATGGGATCGTCATTCTGGGCAACCCTAAATTACTCAGCAGGCAGCCTCTATGGAATAGCTTACTGTCACATTATAAGGTACTCCACTACTTTTTTGCTTTATGGACAGCTATTATTTAACTTGACTAAGTTGTGCAAAATTTTGGAACTATGGTCTGTGTTGGCACTGCCACTTAGACTATTTAACGGCTGTTTTATCATCTAATGGTTTCTGGTTATTTTCTTTTTGATAAATGTTTCATCAGGAACATGAGTGCTTGGTTGAAGGACCATTAAATAACTTGAAGCAAAGTATGGTTCAATTTCAAAAGCCTAAAAAGGTATACCAGCCCTTTAAAGGGCTTAATTATTTGATATTTACCGTTTCCTTGGAGTCTCTGTTTATCTGTGCTATAATTGTTGTTTTAAATATAGACCTCTTATCCTTCTACATTAGTTGGTGATAAATTTGCACTGTTTTCTCTTGACAGATCTATAATGATAGAAGGCTTTTCTATGGAGGTGGACATGTAATTGTGGGCAATGACAATTTTGGTTTGGTTTCAACGTCTAGTCCTGATAGAAGAAGTGGCCGTTCCAGGGGTATACTATGTTCAGCTTTTGAACTGAAGTCATAATTTGCAGAGTCTGATAATATTATTTGGTTCAAGTTTGCAATTTTTTTTTTCTGAAATTGCTATATGCTGTCAGACTCATACATGGGCATGTTGTTTTAGGTTCTCTGCTTTTTTGTTTTGCTGCTGTCACATTGATGTGTATCTATTAAGGCATGATATACAATGTTCCTGTTTACAGGCTCTCATGTGCCACCAAGCCCACCTAATGGAACCCACAAGTCTGGTGTGTATCCCTCTGGGTTTCCTGTTCCTCGGGTCCCTCTTCCACCAGTACATGGTGGTCCAACTTCTCAGCCTTACACTATTCCAACCCGTGGGGCTGTGCATGGGTCAGTAGGAGCTGTTCCACATATCCCTCCTCCTGGAAATCAAGGTTTTGGTGCTGGTCGTGGTAATACTGGTGCTCCTATAGGTGGCCATCTTCCTCAACAACAAGGGTCACAGCAGGCCATTGTAAACATGGGATCTGCCTATAATTTTCCTTCCCTGGAGAATCCTACCAGTCAGCCATCTATTGGGGGTCCATTATCCCAACCTAGTTATAATGTAATGAGTACTGCAGTCCTTTTTTCTTCTCACCTTTCTCTTTATATGGATTTTGGCTATCTTGACATATTTGATCTTGGGTATATCTTTGTGGCTAATGTAGATGGCAGTTCAGGGACCAAGTCAAACATTTTGTGATGGATTTTCCATGGGAGGCATGTCTCAGGTATGTCGATTTCACTTTCATCTTATGTTTGCTGATTGTTTTCTTCATACATACTTTTCTGATTTTGGCTTATAATGGCCATCAATTAGGATTTCTTAGGTGAGGACTTCAAAAGCCAGGGATCTCATGTTCCTTACAATGTTGCTGACTTCTCCACTCAGGTATACGTTATGATTGTGGTGTTTATTTTGTGATAATCTGTGGTTTATTTGGTTCACGTGTTGTACGCACAAATCATATCAAACTTTTGTAAGGTAGATACATTGACTTTCTTCATTAACACTGAATTTATCTAGACATAAAATGTTTCATTCAGAGAAAACAGGGTCCTAGAAATGAATTTTGCAAATGTATTAATGTGAGGTTTAATCTGTGTGCAACACTACAGCTGCGAAATGAACTTGCTATTGCATTGTACATCAATCTGCAACTTTGAAAGAGTTTCGCTGTTTTAGAAACTTGTGTCTGGAGTAAAATCATTGAGGTTTCTTGTGTTCAGTTATTTTCCATTTTTGTCCATTTTCCAATTTGTTGCAGGCTTCACAAAGCGGATATTCAGTTGATTATGTTCCACAAGGAGCGCAAGGTGGTTTTCAAGCAAACTTTTTAAATCAGAATTCCCAAGCTGGATATTCTCGCTTTAATTGTGGAAATGATTTCATATCTCAGGTTTGCTTATGCAGAAAGTATCTCTTGCTTTTCTGAACTAACATTTATCTTTTTTCTGATCAACCATTGTTCTATTGCAGGATTATATGACTCTCGGATCACAAGGACTATTTACTCAGGTTGGCTTTAATGAACCCTCCCATGGCAATGCAAACCAAGGCCAGTTTGACCTAGACAATATAAACCCCCTTCAATCCCAGGTTTTTTTGCCATCAAATACCGTTAGCTGGAGCACTTTTAGTTGAATGTAGTCACAATTTGGTAGTTATGACACATGTTATCTTTAGGGAGTACATAAAACCAGATGTTGGTGGCATGATTGTTAGTGTTGTGAATTTTATCACTAATTTGATTATTATTATTTTTTCCTATAGATATTCTGAATTTGTCAATTTTATGCAGGGCTTGATGAAATCTCTCTATTCCCAACCCTTCGCCCATTACAATGCACAACCCCTGAACTTGCAAACTCCTCAACAGCTGTCTCAGCAGGGTCAGGTAGCCCAAAGCCAGAAAATCCACTACAATGGTTGAGTGGTCACTGAGGCTTTTGACTGTTATGGGTTATAAAATTTGATTCAACAACTTGGTTTGTGGTGTCATGTGGTCCCAAGTGCAGCTTGCATGAAGAGCAAAGAGGTTTGTCGTCTATGGTGATGTCAGTTCAGTTGATACTCTTTTACTTGGATGTGAAGAAAACCTTGGATGGTGATGTAAAAGGTAAGCGGAGTTGGCAATAGCTATGCCTCTACAGGCTAAACCAGCAGACGTAGGCTGCACATCAAAAAGCTGAGAAAGAACAGGATAACCGCGATTATATTTTTGACTCGACGAAGTCAAGATTGTTCCTGTGGAGAGGCATTAAAGGGTTTGGACATGACGAGATGGAATACTACACTTTTTGGCATACAACGGACGGTACAGAGCAGAAGCAGCAGTTACTACGTGGAAACTGTTGTACGGCATTGACAAGGATTGTATGTCCTCCGTCATCTAAACCTTTCAGCTCAGCTCTTTGCTGACGTGTTATTTAAAATTTTCCACAACTTTATATGGGGAAACGTTAGGAGTGAAATATTATAGCTGTGGGATCTAAATTTAATCTTATGTCAAAGTTGGGTTTGCTTGTGGTCGCAATCCCATTTCGTTTTTGGGACAAGTAAACCGGCGAAGAGCAAATTCAGTATATGTACAAGTTGGTAGGTGATTTTTTTCTCTCTCACTGTTATTCTACTTTATGGTGAATTATATAACGTTATTATATGCTTCGACTTAACAGAGCACATGTTTGTTGAGAAATGGTTTCTAACAGGATAAGGAAACTTATTACCTCTTTTCCGAGAATCAGAAACAATAAAATCAAGAAAGAAAAAGGACAGGGTTTCAGCCCACAATTCCATCCGTTAATCTGGTTAAGAGCACAAGTGGGCCAAAATTACTTACGTCACCATCTCTTCTACGTGGCAGTTCTTATCATTTTGTCGGTGGAATCAGACGGTAAATGGCGAACTTATCCACTACACCACCACCGACCAAAGCGTCACGTTCACATTCCACATCACTTGGTAGCTCGACAACCCCTGGCTCACCAACTCTTCCAGACACTCTCCACTCCAGCACCTTCCCTCAGAAGCTGCCAAAACCATGGTCTCACCGCCACACACCCTCTTCAACGTCCTCCCCAATGCCGCCGTCTCCGCCATGTCATAAAACACGTCGCTCATCAAAACTACGTCAAACTTCCCCAACTCACCATCCGTCCTTGACCCTTCACTAAAACCCCAAACTAGCTCTCGCACCTCAACTCTGTTCTCCAACCCGTTTGCTTCCACGTTCTTTCTTAGGCCATGAAGCAGCTGTGCAACGTCAGTTAGCACGACCCTGCTAGCTCCTAGCTTAGCCGCCATCAAACCTGGGAGGCCGACGCCGGCACCGAGCTCCAGTACGGATTTGGCCTGTAGGTCGAATGAAGAGATTACCAGCCACTGGGAGAGGAACAGGGCTGAATCCCATATCCAGGACCCGGTACAAGTGTGACCAGTTGCAGCGTCGTAGACATCGTCGGGTTCGTATATGGTGAGATTTTGGCCACCTATTTCCAGTTCTCGCATGCCCATGTTGGTTACAGAGCATATGAATGGCCTTTACTAGAGGCGGTAAGTTTGTCTGCTAAGGGGCACTCCTATTTATACGGTTTCCACACCGAAATGGAAAAAAAGCTTAAGAAAAACAAAACATGAAAAGGAATTGCATAATGTTACTTATATTAACACTTTATTAATCATATATATGCTTACTAATTAATAAGGTCATATCAAACTTAAGTACTCTTAATCTGGTCTATAATATAACTGGACTAGATGTTGGCGCTATACTAAAAGATGAGTGGCAAATTGTAGCTCTACATTGATATGCTACGTTTTCCTTCTATCTAAAGAGGAATGAACTTTTTAACAGCTCTCTATTTCTATCCTTATTTTCTAGGCGATCCAAAATAAAGAAGGCAATTTAGTCCATAGTTCAGAAATATTTTTATGTATTGTTCAACACAATGCAAATGCAAATGCTATTACAACGTGGATTCTCTTTTTCTTTTTAACATGCTTAAAGTATACATATATAAATTCCTAATTCCTCAAATAATGCAGTTAGTAGCACATCCAAGATGTAGAATAATGAAAAGGGATGCAAGTAAACAGAATAATGAAAAGGTACATGTTCTTGTGTCCTTTAAAGGTGCTTACTCTTCAATTCCTTGAATGATGACCCGGTTAATCTCCCATCCCCTTTTAGGGGGAATTAATATTTTAATAAGCACCAACTTACCCTCTAAGGAGGTGATTCAACTAATAAAGCATGCTTTTATGTGCCTATATATTAGTTCAAATATTTTGGGTTCAAGTCTTAGTTAAGGGTTAATTCTAGTTTTAATGATTTAAATGATAGTAGATTGAAAATAAAGAAATATCAAATTGTTAATACCAGTAAAACAGTCTCATTTGATTTTGAAATGTTAATTTATTTAACTATATAATTTACAAAATAATTACGTCTATTAAAAATTTTATTTGTAATAATTTTGATTTTAATATGAAAGAAAATATTTTTTAAAAAAGCCCAACATTATCAAAAGTACAAAATGCGCCAAATTAAAGGCAAGTAATGTGAACGTCATATATGAATTGAAACTGAAGATCATTCATATAGTATTCGATCTAGTAGATGCAACAGTTTAGATTAGTCTCAAGTATTTATTTTTAATTTAAATGCATTTAAATTATTTGACTCCATTTTAAGTTCAAAAAATTTTATAAAGAGGAGAAAAAAATGTAATTCAATTCAATGTAGAAGATACACCATATGAAGCAGTAAGTGTTAGTTGCAAACTTGTTACTAAGTGCTTTAAAATGAATAAATAAACAAATAAATTTGCTTAGTATTAGGATGTTTGTGGAGTAATTGGTTAAATTAGTATGTGGTATTTTGTTGATATTCTTTAGTTGTTAGTAGAGAATCATGTGGGATGATGTTTACCCGCTTTCTTAGATGGTTGCTTATTTTTTGTCTGTAAGCCTATTTAAGTAAGCATAGATTTGCTTTCATTTTGGAATGGAACATTAAATGAGTTAAACTACTAAACTCCTTGTCTTTCTTCTCCATTTTTATTCTTTTTTTCCCAACAAATTGGTATCAAAGCTCCAGTTATTCTTGGGCTTATAAGGATTGAGTAGCAAAACTTTTTTAAAAAATTATGAGTGTTAGCCTCAAACAATTACTCTATTCCAATTCCTAATTTCAATTGATAAAATTACCACTCTTGAGCTATGAAAATGAAGTCTGATTTGCAAGTTGTTAGTTTATTGGAGGTTATTGAAAGTGAGTTTGAGCCTACACTTCTTCAGCAAAATCTAACCTCAAACCAAATCAAGAAGACTGAAGAAGAAAGGGAAAAGAAAGAAAAAGCTCTATTTTGCCTTTATTTGGCCGTGATGGAAGGAATTTTCACAAATATAATGGCATCTGAATCTCCCAAAGAAGCATGAGAGAAACTAAAAGAAGAATCTGAGGGCAACACTCAAACTAAGATAATGTAAATTTTGAATCTCAAATGTGAATTTGAGATGTCAAAAATGAAGAATTCTGAAGGTGCCAAGGAATATGGAAGCAAACTTATGTCTATTATCAATCAAATTAAGTTACTTGGTGAAGAATTTCCTACTTAAAGGGTTGTAGAAAAGCTTCTTATGATGCCTCCTAAAAGATGTTGCAGTTATGTAAATATAATGCCCTGGAAAGCAAGTGTATTTACATGTAACTTTATCTTCTTCAGTTACAGTTTTGTAATGAAAATATTTATTATTAATAAAACAAAAAGAGTTTGGTTTTATCTGTATGAGCGTTATATATCTGGTCAAAAGATACCAAGATTTTTTTGTAAGTAATATACATATATATAGAGATATGTGGGAAACATGTATATTATAAGAATCTAAATTAATTGATTCACAGTTGAATAATCAAGTTGGTCACTTGATTATGATTTAGACTGTAGTGTTACGATTTATCTCCATATAAGTAAAGGAGTTTACTTAAAGGGAATGATGAGATTCATATCATAATAGTAATAGACTATCGATAATGGCACTATTAAATGAATATGGAATCAAGCATGATTTTAAGAATAAAATGGGCCGTTACTTTAATCTTAAAACATACAACTTAAGCATTCGTTTATTATGAATCATAATCTTGATAAGTGGTGAACTCATATATGTTTCATTATAATTCTTGATATGATCATAATGGATTTTTACAGAGTATTAATCCAGTGT
>JANZLD010000005.1:15222589-15239385 GCA_026413575.1 Erythroxylum carthagenense | reverse complement strand
TCTTTTATCAATCAAATAATTTTATGCTTTTAGAGGTTTTTCTACAAACCCTAAGCCCTATTTTCAAGTTCCAGCTATAATCTACATCAATTATAGCCTATTCTATTCTACTTATCTTTGTTTTTCCTTCCCACACTACGTCACATGAACTTTCTTTGCAATCATTATGTTTTTGGACAACATACATTGATAAATAGGATGCAAGTATCTTTGCGAAATTATTATGATATTTGGAATAAAGATACAGATACACCTTTTGTAAACGGGGGAAGAGATAGGGAACAATTATATTGTTGCATGCATACACACAGAACAACACTCAAAGACAGATGGGAAGATGTGCATACTCTTGCAAAGTAATGCGTTTTTTAAACTTAACACTTAATTAATGTTTTACCGCATTCATTTGAAGATTTTTCAATTGTAAAGACAAGATTGGGGAGTTACAGGTTTGTGCTGTGCTATTTAATATCTTTGAGATCTTTCCTTCTTGTCTTGCATTGGATAAATATACTTAAGTCTTCATTCTTCAGATTTCAACCTGACGGCCATAGCTTTCACTTAGAGTCTAAAATTCTTCATTTTCAAACTCAAGGTTTATGGCGCTTTCAGAGTTGCTGTCAAAATTTTACTAATGTGGAACTCAAAAATTGAAATTGATGGACGTGGAAATACTGTGGTGACCGCTTCTGTTTTTGAAGTCAGAAATCTGGTTGTTCTCAGGGTATGTACGCTTCAACCTCATCATATAGATGAATATTACCTTTTGCGTTTTGTTTGTTTCACGTTTTTAATCAAGTAAAGTTTTAGTCTACAATTTTATTTCTTGTCTTTGCAGGCGACCTCTGTTATCAGCTCCAATGCAAACTTAGGGGTATATGGGCAGGGATTACTGAGGTTGACAGGTTCTGGTGATGCAATCATTGGCCAGAGACTGTCATTGTCTCTTTTTTATAATATAACAGTAAGCAACAGTATAGGAATGTGTATCATTCTCTCTCAATCCCAATATTACCTGTTGTCACTGTAGAATTCTATAACACTAGTTGCTGAAGGTTTGTTGGCTTGCTCTTTGTTCTAATGCCCTCCTAGATCTAAAGCTTTCATGAACATGCTATGAACTGTTCAGTTGTTGATAACTACTTTATGAGGACAACCAAGTCTTGTTCATGCAAGATACTTTAATTGAATAGTCTTCTACAGTTCTAGTTAAATTCCATAAGGAAAATTATCCTGATGGTGGAAATTTAGAGCTTAACAAGTTGCAGATTTGTTTCTTTGTCATGGCAGAGAAAGCTCTTCTTATCTCACGTGTGCATCAGTTTTTTCCCCCATCATTTGCACCATCTTTTTGTTACCTATAGAGAGATTGCATTTCTTTCCATTGCCTTTTCTTTTTCTGAACATATTTGGGATTAAACGTCATTATCCTTGATTTATTGTTAATTGAATTGCCTGATATGGTATGGAGTCTCACTTTCTATTTTGGCAAATGTTTAAAATCCTGGTTTGCCGCAGGTTGGACCAGGTTCTTTGCTTCAAGCTCCAATAGATGATACTGGAAGGGCTGTGTGAGTAGGAACTTATTCTTTTCTATTTCTCAATTGTTACTTCCAAATATACATCTCAGTATTCCCCTAATCTTTTGAAATCTTCTATAGGGTTACAGAATCACTATGTGGGACTCAGACATGCCCCATTGATCTGCTAACTCCTCCGGATGACTGCCATGTTAATTATACGTTGTCCTTTTCTCTCCAAGTAAGAGTTCCATCTTAAGTTGAATAAGGTTTTTGGCTTAGTTGGAACTTCTAAGATCAAATGATGAAATGCAGATCTATCGTGTTGAGGATATCCTCGTGAGTGGCATCATTAAGGGCAGTATCATCCAGATCCACAGGGTGAGAACTATTACCATTGATGGTGATGGCTTGATTACTGCATCAGGACTAGGTACTGGTTATTGTTTCTGGCAATGTCTTTCTGCTCTGCCTATTTCTTTTGTTTCTTTGAATTATTTTTTAAAAAAATAATTTTGTAGTTATCCATGTATTATCCTATATATATTAATGTTAGAACTACCTTTTCAGGTTGCAGTGAAGGTCTTGGAAAAGGAAACTATTCCAATGGAGCTGGTAGTGGGGCTGGCCATGGTGGACGTGGAGGCTCAGGTTATTTCAATGGAATTGTGAGCAATGGTGGTAATAAATATGGCAGTGCTGATCTCCCCTGTGAGGTGGGAAGTGGAACCTGGGGTCCCAATCAGTCTTATGTCAATGCAATTGGAGGGGGGATGATTGGTAATTGTTTTGCTACTCGCTAGCTTTATACAATGTGCACCATCTATAGCATAATTCTTTCTGATTTTAGCTGGAGTGCTTGACTATTTCTTTAATCATGATTGACATCTGCATTTATTGGCCATCTTTTCCTTTGCACTTTCAGTCTTTCAGCTAAAATGGATACTATGTGCTTCTTTTGTTCATCGGCCTGACCTATTTGCTTCTTTTTTTCTTTTGCTAGTTTTGGGCTCCATGCAGTGGCCTTTACTACGGCTAGATCTCTATGGACCTTTGAGGGCAGATGGTCGAAGCTTTGGAAAAGATTCAATACAAAGTGATGGTCCTTTGACCGGTGGAATTGGTGGAGGTTCTGGTGGTACAATACTTCTGTTTCTTGAGAAGCTCATGCTTGCCAAGAATTCAAGTTTATCTGTTATAGGAGGCAATGGTGGTCCTTTTGGTGGTGGTGGTGGTGGTGGTGGAAGAGTTCATTTTCATTGGTCAAAGATTGATTATGGCAATGAATATTCCCCAATAGCTAGTATAAATGGCTCAATTAACACTAGGTATGATCTATTATTTGTTAACATTCAAAAACAAGAAGTTCAATGATGAGTCTTTGTGCTCTTTTATGTTCTTAGAGTTTCATTTACCTCCTATACAGAAGGCTTAAAGCCATTCCCATACCCCAAAACCCATGATTTCTTCTAAGGGAATACTTCAACTAGACTGCATATAATTTCGAGGAAAATTTATAATGTCAGCATTTTACTTGATGTGTCTAACAGTGGAGGAGCAGGCAAACTTGGTGGTCACTATGGGGAGGAAGGCACCACTACTGGAAAGAAGTGCCCAAAGGGTCTCTATGGTATATTTTGTCAGGTGCTTTATCTTTTATCTTTCTTATTTTAAATTAGGCTGCAACTGCATGTGCTTTTTGCTTACTGAATCTAGGATGAATTTCCTAGTTGACCAGATCTGCAGTTTCACCATTCTTATGTACTTTTATGGTGTTTGAGAACTATTGCGCTTTAGAATCTTCTAGTATCTTCTCTGACCCTAAAAGATCTCTTCAAAAGTCAATATTATGTTTTAGTAATTTCTTTTCATCTTGGATAAATTATTCACTCGTTTTATTTTTGTGGTGATACATGCAGTTGAGGCAGAATAACAGACCAATAGATTTTCATTTTCTGTTATGCCACATGCTTTTCTAGTGTTCTCAAATCTTTCTTCATGTAATGCAGTTCCTTTAAGTTTGCTATAACAAATTGTCAGCTTGTAGCTAGTAGTCTTTGCACAAATTCTGCTCTTTCTAGTCTTGATTTCCTAGATACTAAGTCCCAAAATTATTTTCCATCCTTTGCCTTCTACAAAATTCAGTGCCTTTGGATCCATTAGCATACTTTTAACTTCTGTTGTTTTTCTGCAGACTGTAGCTAAGTTTTTAAATTTTGTCCAAGAAACAACCTCCTCTTTTATGTAGGCATGTAAACAAGTCTTATTATTTGTCCTCCAAAAGTGAAGCCTTAAATTTGTTATTCACAAAATCATAGCCTCATGTGATCTATTGATGGAAATTTGGCATCAATACTTAATGTTGTGGCCTCAAAATGTCCAATTTACCCATAACATATCATAGCTAGATTAACAACTTGGCTTTGGTTATCTTAGTAAGGTCACTACAATCGTTGAGTACCTAAAAGTTCTTTACAATCGTTGAGTACCTAAAAGTTCTTAGGCTTCTGATATATAGTTGCTTATGCATGTATTTAAGAAACTTTCTCTTTCAGCATCTGCTCAAGCCATTACTTGAGTATTAATACTAATGAACTGACATTACTTATGCAAATCACGAAAATGTGGCATGTATTGGATGAACGTGGCTAACCAGTATACCATACATGTGTTTGTTTTTTATACTAGCATATTGTCATTTCCAAAATACTGACATTATTGATGCCAACTACAAGAAGTTATCAAGTGATGCAATATATAGTGAATCATTGAAACATTAGTTTGAGAAATGGACAGAGATGCCGACTTACAGAAATAAGTTTGTGTTTTTTGTGCCTTATCTTAGTGTAACTATTAATATCCACATGTAGACAATGCCTATGATCATGACATGTATGCAATTGGATGGCCATAGTAAATGTCTCAGTTTAGTTTCATAGTGTTAGTTTGATGTTAATCATTTTTGTATTTTAGATTGCAATTCCTTTGTGTACTTTAATCTGTACCTAATCCATTTTTAACTAGATTGAGTCAATCAACAAATTTATGTTGGTTAGTAATTATGTTTTTGGAGAACATACTATGTTCATTACGGGGTCGGTGCTCGGTGCCAAGAAGGTTTTATCTTCCTTTATGGCATGGCAACTCAATTGAAATGGAATCTATATAATCTTTAACTGATTACTCAGATTCTATTGGACAAGTTGAGTGATCCATGCTACATTTCACTAGGTAAGTGATGTAGGACAAACAGAAGAATTATTAACTACTAGCCAAACTCACAAAATTAAGAAATATGGCTGATATTAGGTTAGTGTTTTAGGGTTTAATCTGGCTGGAATTTAGGATATTGGTTGCTGGAATTTTGTGAGGAACACGAATAATGGAGAGTAGAAAACTAAAAATCACTCCTAGAATATAAGATTCACTCTTAGAAGAAAACATCACACCTTTTAGTTGAAAACTCAAGTTTCTAGAAAATTTTCATATTGCTTCTTCTATGAAAGGCTAGGTGCACTTGTATATAGAGTTCTTAGAACCATTATTCTAGTAGGAAAGGGTTCCTAAAATTTAAATCATATTCCAATAGAAATTCTATTAGTCCTAAATAACTAGGATAACATAGCTAAAATAGAATAACATATTTAGCTTACTAATACATCTATTCCAATAAGGAATTTTGACATAATCTAAATTTTAGTGCTTATCTTAGATATCAACTCAATTCTCATCCCTCCAAATTAAAGCTTATGGTTGACTAAATTTTCCTCTTTTATTTCTTTTATAGACTTTAAGTTCTTTTGAATCAATTCTCTCTGGCTTGTTTGAAGTTGTCCTCGATTTAGAATGTGATAAATGCTGATCGTATAAGTCTGGATTCAACTTCTGAATTTCATATGCTAAAATCCAAGTACTGTCAGAAACCAGTCTTCCTTTCTACTTGACAAGAAATTGTCAATATCTTCCTTCTCTTGTGGCTACAATTTGTTCATCAAAAACGTCTTTTATCTCCTCTTTAAGATGAAGAATGGTTGGAATTCTCACAACTGAAGTATGAGATTGCGTATCATCATATCCATAATAAATAGTTAAGTCTGCAACATTAAAGATAGGACTAATTCCCATGTTACTTGGTAATTCCAAAACATAATTATTAGCACTTAACTTCTCGATGATCTTATAAGATCCAGCACTTAGTGAATGAAGTTTCTTATATTTTTCTTTTGAAAACACTCTGGAGGAATCATAACCATTACCATATCCCCTTCGTTGAATTCCCCCAATCGACAATGTTGATCAACATGTTCTTTATAAGACAAGTTACTAGTCGTTATCTTTTGTCGTTTCTCATCAAAGATGTCCCACATGTGTTGTGCAAAACCTTCAATTTCAACACTAACTCGTGCTGTTTATGGTAAAGGAACCAGATTAATAGGCTTCCTTGGTTGAACTCCCGAGACTATTTCAAAAGGACTCTTTAACAGTAGACTTATTTATAGAACTATTGTATGCAAATTTTGTCATAGGAAGAATTAGGTTCCAATTTTTCACATTTTCTCCAACCAAACATCTTAACAAGTCCCCTAAACTTCTATTCACTTTTGTCCATCGGTTTGGGGATGGAAAGAACTTGAAAATTAAAGCTTAGTGTTCAATGTTTTCCATATAGTTCTCTAAAACTAACTCATATACTTCACGTCACGATCAAAGATGATGGTTAAAAGTAATCCATGGGGACGTCAGCCTCTTTAAAGAAAATTTTAGCAATATGGATAGCATTATAAGTTTTGGAACATGGAATGAAATGACTCATCTTGGAAAACCTATCCACCACCATAAAAATTCAATCATAACCTCTTATACTTTTAGGAATTCCCAAGAAAAAATTCATATTTATGTCTTGTCTGGTTCATAAGGCAGGGGCAGTAATGTGTATAATCCATAATTTTGTACTATTAGCAAGAACTTGTTTCAATTGCATATCATCTTCCTTCTTTTAGCTAATTGAATTGTTCAACATAGCTGTATGACCTTAGACACGTCCCACTTTAAATAGGGCCAATAAAAGTGATCTTCAACCATTGTGAATGTTTTATTTCAACCATTGTGAACGTTTTATCTCTTCCAAAGTGTCTTGCTGCTTCTCTTCTATGTAATTCCCAAATCACATACTCCCTTATAGAAGTATTAGGTAAGCAAAGTCAATTTCCTTTGAAAAGATATCGTAGATCACAAAAGGAATTAATCTCTTTGTCCAGCTACAAATTCTAAATAGATTATTCCAAAATCTCACTTTGAAACATATTCTCTGTTTATTTTGTTGAACCCTACAACTTTTGCTGCTAAAGTGTTAAGCAAATGACTCTTCCTACTCATTGCATTTGCTGCCTTATTCTCAACTTTTGTCTGATGTTTAATAACAAAGTTAAATTGCTCCAAAAATTCACTCTATAAGGCATGACTTTTGTTCAAGTTCTTCTGGGACTTGAAGTGTTTAAGAGATTCATGATTCGAATATAGAATAAATTCCTTGTATGAGAGATAATGATACTAATTGTAAAGAGAACGTACTACTACATAAAATCCCTTGTCAAAGGTCGAATATTGTTACTTAACTTCTTACTGAAGTAAGCAATTGGTTGCTCCTTTTGACTGAGTATTCCTCCAATTCTCACATGAGATGTGTCACAAGCAACTTCAAATACCTTTGAAAAATCTGAAAGTTTTAAAACAGGGGATCCAATCATCTTTTTCTTGATTTTTTTAAATGCTTTAGTTGCTGCTTTTAACCAAGTGAACCATCCTTTCTTCATAAAATCAGTAATGGGTGCCATTATGGCACCGAAATTACAAATAAATTGCCTATAGAATGTTCTTGGGTCATGAAAACTCCTTGTCTCGTACACATCCTTTGGAATAGGACAATCAAGTATGACCTTAATCTTCTTGGGATCCATCTTTACTCTACAGTAGGATATAATAAACCAAAAAATACAACACTTTTACATGAAAGAACACTTCTTTAACTTGATATAAAGTTTCTCTTGCCTCAAAACTCTAAAGACTTGTTGTAGATGTAATAGGTGGTCTTCTTTAGTCTTATTGTATATTAATATATCATCAAAATATGCCACCAAAATTCTGCCCATAAACTGTCGAAACACTTGATTCATCACTCTCATAAAAATGCTAGGTGCATTAGAGAGTCTAAATGGCATCATTATCCATTCATAAAGTCCCTCTTTAGTCTTGAAAGTTGTTTTCCATTCATCTTCAGGTCTGATTCTAATTTGATGGTACCACTTCATGAGTCTATCTTGGTAAAGATAGTAGCTCCGGTCAACATATCTATTATGTCATCAAGGCGAGATATTGGAAATTTATAACTTATTGTGATCTTATTTATTGCCCAACAATCAACACACATTTGCCAACTTCTATCCTTTTTAGGAGTAAATAGTGCTGGAAATGCACACGGACTAAGACTTTCTTGAATAAATCTTTTTTTTCTGTAACTCCTCTACTTGTCTCTTCAGCTCTTCATCCTTAATAGGATTTGAACGATAGAGTGGAAGATTTGGTAGAGTAGATCCAGGTACCAAGTCAATAGCATGTTGAATATCTCGTAAAGGAGGTAATTCACCTCGTAAATCATCCGGTTTAAGGTCTGAAAATTCAACTAGCAATTCACCTACTTCTTTTGGTAAGGTAAGGGATGGTTCAGGTGTTGTTTCTGTTACTTCCTTCAATGCCATTGCAAACACAATTCCCTTCTCCTTACTAACCGCTTCAAATTCTCTCTCCTTAAGGATATTAAGAGGCTTTTTCTTGGCATTTATGACTGTCTTGTTACTTCCTCTTTGTTTTCCTACCTTGTCTACCCTTCATAGACTTCAAGTTATCTTCTTTCCATGAAATATAAACTGATAGGTGTTAGCTTTTCATAAGTTCTGCACATCTCGATCATAAAGCCATGGTCACCCAAGCAAAATGTGAGATACTTTAATAGGAATGACATCTTACCAAATAGAGTCCTCATATATTCCTAATTTGAGAGACACGAAGCACCTTCAAGCAACTAGTATGGTACTATCATCTACCCAAGCAACTTTGTAGGGATTTGGATGTTTCTCCATGAGTGAATTCAATCACTTCACCATGTTCTCCGATTCTACATTCATACTACTTTCTCCATCAATGATAAACTTATGTACTTTATTTGCGTATCTAACTTGGGTGAAGAAAATAGTAGTAAGAAGTCATTCTTCTTGTTCTTCCGCTTTAGGGATCGTAAGTATGCATCTCAATGCATTAACATTTGTACGACTAGCTAGTTTGTCACTAGAGTCTCCTTCCAACTCTTCTCTAGGTTCGTGCTTACACGCACACACTCAGTAGATTCTTCCTCTTCTTCTCCTCCGATCATGTGCAAACCTTTATTAGGACATTTATAAGCAAAGTGGTCCCTCTCAATGCATCGGAAGTACTTCTTGTCACCGCTGCCTCCTTTTGTCCCAGTCTCAGCTATGGCTTTGCCCTTAGGTTCAACTCCTTGAGAAGTTTTGTGTTGTTCTGTGTTGCAAATTTTGATGCATTAGGTGTTGGTCTAAATTTTTGCACCATCATAGTTCTCTTCATGCCGAACTCCCTGACTTGACCTCGCAACTATTTTATTACTTGTTATCCTAGGTATTGTTCCACTTTTAAAGCCAATTGATATGTATCTTCAAGGTTGTAAATCCTTTGCATTATCAGCTCCTTGTGAATTTCTGCCTTTAATTCATTTTTGTAGTGAGATATAAGTTGTAGTTTCGACTCCATCCCTTCAAATCGGGTAGAAAGTTCATCAAAAATTTCTGTGTACTTGGTTACGGATATAATCCATTATTTAAAGGTTGTGAGTTGATCTTAGAGATCTTCATGATAATGAAATCGTAAGTATTTTTTTTATAAGTTCAGCTTCATCTCTTCCCAATCAACAATTGGTGACTTACATATTTTTCAAAGTCTATCCTCTACCTTTCTCCACCAGATTTTAATATGTCCAACTAGGTTCATCTTTTTGAATTGAACTTTTCTATCTTCTTACATGGGTGCCAATCAAAGAAATCTTCCATTGCTGCTGTCCAACCTAAGAACAGGTGTGGATCCATCTTTCCTGCAAAATTAGGGGCTTCAACATGAACTTTCTTAATAATGTCATCGAGTTTGTTGTGTGTTTCAACTCTATCGTGGCCTCTAAAGGCTCACATGCTCTCTTCATGTGCTACTGGTTAGGTTCTCTGTCTTGGATCTCTTGGTAGACGTTGATTTCATAACCCCATTCGCTGTTGATTAGTTTTTAGCATCTTCACTTGGATTTCACTTTCTCCACCCTCACCATCAAGTGTAATTTATTGCCTGATATTATTTTTTGGACTAGTTCTTGGAGCACCTTGTGATTAAGGGTCATTAAGTTCCAATATTTCTACAACAGCTAGAAGTATTTCATCTCACTCCTAGTCATTGAATATTCCTCTATATGTCCTTCAACTACATGTTGCCATCATGTACCAACGCTTTGGTACCAAAGGACAAATAGAAGAATTGTTAACTAGTAGCAAAACTCACCAAATTAAGAAATATAGCTGATATTTAATCTGGCTAGAATTTGGGATATTGGTTGCTGAAATTTTGTGAGGAACACAAATAATGGCGAGTAGAAAACCAGGAATCACTCTTAGGGTCTAAGAATCATTCTTAGAAGAAAGCATCAGACCTTCTAATTAAAAACTCATGTTTGCAAAAAAAATTCAGATTGCTTCTTCTATCGAAGGGCTGAGTACACACCTATATAGAGTTCTTAGTTATTCTAGTAAGAAAGGGTTCCTAAAATATAAATCCTATTCCAATAGAAATTCTTTAAGTCCTAAACAAAATAACATATTTAATCTACTACTACTACTGTTCCAATACGGAATTATAACGTAATCTAAATTTTAGCCCTTATCTTAGATGTCAACTGAATTCTCAGTCCTCCCACCAAATTAAAGCTTGTGGTTGACTAATCTTTTCTCTTTTATTTCTTTTATAGACTTTAAGTTCTTTTGCATCATTAAGTGTTGCTCGTTATTTTATTAAATATGAACTCTGATTAACACTGCATAATATCTTATTTTCAGGAATGCCCAGTTGGCACTTACAAAGATACTGATGGCTCTGATAAAAATCTTTGCACTCCTTGTTTGCTTGAGCTTCTTCCTAGTCGAGCAAACTTTGTATATGTGCGAGGTCATTTTCTCTACTGCACTTTCTGTGCCGTATTGCCTTTGTCTTGATTAAATACTTTTTCAGCTCAAATAGCCTTGGTTGTGCTGATTGTAGGGGGAGTTACTAAGGCACCTTGTCCTTATAAATGCGTATCCAATAAGTACAAGATGCCAAATTGCTATACCCCTCTTGAAGAGTTGATGTATACATTTGGAGGACCCTGGCAGTTTGCACTTTTCCTGTCTTGCCTTCTGTTGCTTCTAGCACTATTACTAAGTTTGTTGAGAGTGAAGTTAGTTGAGCCAGGCTTATATTGTTCAAGTTCAATTGAGCACCAGAATCATCACCATTTTCCTCATTTACTTTCTCTATCTGAGGTGAATTATCCATGTTTTGTTCAGTTTGCCTCTTTACCTCCATAAGAAGATCAAAATGCAGTTAGACTCACAGTTATCCTGACATGTTAAACCTAGGTGCGAGGAACTAGAGCTGAAGAAACTCAGAGTCATGTCTACAGAATGTACTTTATGGGTCCAAATGCTTTTAGGGAACCTTGGCATCTTCCTTATTCTCCCCCTGATGCAATTATTGAGATTGTGTAAGTAAGATTCATTATAAGGTTATGAAATGGTTTGCATTATTGCTACTGTACCAACATGATGTTATTCTCGACAAGAAAGACTGTATGATAAATATTAGACGATTTCAAAAGAGGGTTATGAAATTCCTTATGTTTACTTGTCTGTAAAGAGAAATTTATTCACTTCAATATTGACTTGCCGGTTAAATGTTCTGGAGACCCCAGAGATCTACTGCTTCCGTATAGTCCATAAAATACCAACTTGGTCCTTGAAGATGACCAGATAAATTTATTATGCCTTCTATAAATTTTCCAGTGCTGTTGGTGAAATCCTATCTTGTTTGTGAAATCTAGGTGAATCACTGAGAGGGACCTGACACTTGGAAACTAAAATTATGTTGTTATCTTAGTTAAAGGCTGATATTTATGACCTGCAGTTATGAAGATGCTTTTAACCGGTTTATTGATGAGGTAAACTCTGTTGCTGCGTATGATTGGTGGGAAGGGTCGGTGCACAGCATACTGTCAGTGCTTGCCTATCCTTGTGCCTGGTCCTGGAAACAATGGAGACGGAGAAAGAAAATTCATCGACTTCAAGAATATGTGAAGTCTGAATATGATCATTCATGTCTACGCTCATGTCGATCGCGAGCCTTGTACAAAGGCATGAAGGTTGACTCTCATTAATTTTATACTTCAGCTGCAAACTAAGCATCATAGTTCAATTCGTACCTTTTAGGGTGATCAAAACTTATCTGAACAAACTTGGAGCGGGTTTCTTTAGCAATAACCTCTTTTTTTCTTCAAAATTGCTCCAATCTCCCTCATTATTATGCTGGTTTAACAGTGCTCTTTTTCCTGATATATGTTCACAATTGACACTTCTATCTGTTGTCCTTTGATCTTGTCTCAAACTCATGTGACTCGACTAGTGAAAATCTCATGGTAGTTAGATCATGCCATTGCCTTGGAGAAATTGATTTTTCTCTTTTCCATCGAATTCAGAGTATTGTTTATTGGTGGTAATTCTGACTGAGAAGGATCTTCATTTTGCAAATTGCAATTAGTGTAGGTTGGAGCAACACCTGACTTGATGGTTGCTTACATTGACTTTTTCCTTGGTGGTGATGAGAAGCGTTTGGATATTGTCACTATAATAGAAAAACGATTTCCCATGTGCATAATCTTTGGTGGAGATGGGAGTTATATGTCACCATATAACCTTCATAGTGACATGTTGTTGACCAATCTACTTGGTCAGGTATTACTTCTACCAAACATTTTTGTACTCATTTTGGTATTCATCTGACAAGTAAGGATTGATTCTTTTCCCAGCATGTCCCGGCAACTGTATGGAATCGCTTTGTGGCTGGCTTAAATTGTCAGTTGAGGACTGTGAGGCATGGGTCTGTACGTTCTGCTCTGCTTCCCGTCATTCATTGGCTTAGCAGTCATGGAAATCCCCAACTTGATTTCCACGGGGTTAAGATTGAGCTTGGATGGTTCCAAGCTACCCCTTCTGGCTATTATCAGTTGGGTATTTTGGTTGTGACCGGTGAATTTTCTCTGTGCAGTATGTACCCATCTGATTTGCTAGATAGAAGCAACATTGACGGTCACAGGTAGTTATGTGATTCATTATGCTAGATTGTCACTTATTATCTATATATGGTTATAAGAATTTAAGTGATGTAGGACAAACAGAGAAGTATTTACTAACAGCTAAAATTCACAAAATTAAGAAATATGGCTGACATTAGGCTGTGATTGCTGAAATTTCAGATTTGGTATGGTTGAATTTTTAGGGTTTGATTGCTGGAAATTTGTGCTAGAATTTCAGAGTTTGATATGACTGGAATATATGTTTGATATGGCTAGAATTTAGGGTTTTTGGTTATTGGAATTTTAAGTTACAATTGCTGGAATTTGGTGAGGAATACAAATAATTGAGTGTAGGAAACTCGGAATCACTTCTAAGACCTAAGAATTACTCTTAAAGAAAGTATCACACCTTCTAGATGAAAACTCAAGTTGATAGAAAAAAATTCAAGATATTTTATTATTGAAAGGCTGAGTACACATATTTATAGAGTTCTTAGACCCTTATTCTAGTAGGAAAGGGTCTTAACAAATTCAAATCTTATTCTAATAAAAATTTATGTAAGTTTAAGTTCTAAACAACTAGGATAACGTATCTGAAACTAGATTGATATAGTTATCTTACTACTACTTCCTATGCAATAAGGAATTCTAGCATAATTTAAATTTCTGTGCTTGTTGCCTCTGCAATCAACTCAATTTCCATCCTCTATCCCACCAAATTAAAGCTTGTGGTTGACTAATTTTTCCTCTTTTATTTTTTCTATAAACTTTAAGCCCTTTTGCATCAATTAGCTACTTCTAGTAATTCGATTACACCTTATTTATCACATTGGCTACTCGCAATTGATTTTCATTCATCTTAAACTTTGAGCGGAAAGACTCTTTTACCAGTGTAATATCTTTGTTTTGATTTCACCATGCTGTTAGAGAAAATCATAGAAGAAAGTGTATTGTATAACGGAAAGGAAAGAACTCGAAATTGAAATTGAAATTGAAATATTGCAATTCTGACATTATTTCTTCTCTATATTAAATTGACTTAAATTGCGCAGCCCTTGGCAGAGTCATTTTGAAGGCAAACTTTCCGTATTAGGGTAGCTTGTAGCAGGGTAGCATGTGATTAACATAGGATTTTGGAGTTTGCTTTATGCTTTATTAGTTAGTTCTTTTGCATACAACAGGATCAAATTATCTTTGGGCTTTAACGGGCTTGTATTACAGGAAAAATATCTTATATATGAACAGAGGCTTTAAGCAGTTGCAGCAAGATCGACTAGGAATGAGTCAAACTTTATCTCGTAAACGGTTGAATGGAGGAATTAATGGTGGTCTTATAAATGATGCTACCTTGAAATCGCTGGAGTTTAGGAAGGATTTTCTGTTTCCCCTTTCTTTTGTACTAATCAATACAAGACCTGTTGGTCGTCAGGTATTTCCACTTCAACACTTCTTTTTTGTGGTGACGATTGTGACAAGCTAATGCCTATTTCTGTTTTTCAGGAAACTCTTCAGCTTTTTATTACTGTCGTCCTTTTGTCAGATCTTGCTGTCACTCTTCTCACATTGCTTCAGTTCTATTGGATTTATATTGGTGCTTTCCTCGCTGTGCTGCTTGTTCTTCCTTTATCTTTGCTTTCTCCATTCCTAGCTGGCTTGCATGCCTTGTATAGCAAAGAGCCTAGAAGAGCTTCACTTGCTCGTATTTATGCGTTGTGGAATGCTACATCTCTATCTAATGTTGTAAGTTAATTTGCAATTAAGAAGTTTTCAGCTAAAGGTACCGTCTTCTTGTCACAAGTGAGAAACTCCTTAAGATTATATGAGCTTCAACCTGAATGCCACCTAGCTATCATTTGTTGCTGAACTACATTGCTCTTACCTATCATACTTGCATAAATTTCGGAAAAAGTAAATTTTAACTTCTTTTTTCAGGCTGTGGCTTTTATTTGCGGGGCTGTCCATTATGGAATTTCTTATTTTCAACCATCTGATACGGGAAACGCTCAGTATATTAGAAGGTCAAAATTAATCATTCTATTCTAGTTTTCTGTTATACTGACATATACCACTTTCTACACACTACAATTAGCTTCTTTATGTGTAAAATGAGCATCCATCACTCTCTTTTCTTCAGCTCAACTTAATTCATCCAATTAATGATGAGTTTCGGTATTGATCTCAAGTTACGAATATACTGAAACAACTGTTTGAAAGAAGCTGACTGTTACTCTCGATCTGATTTTTGTTTGTGCGAAATTATAGTTCCTATTCACATGTTCAGACTTTTGAATTGTTTCTACTCAGAGAGGATGCCAAATGGTGGCTATTACCAACGGTTCTGCTGCTACTCAAGTTCATACAAGGCCGATTTATTAATTGGCACATTGCCAATCTCGAGATTCGAGACTTCTCTCTGTTTTGTCCAGATCCTGACGCGTTTTGGGCTCATGAACCTAGTTCTTGATCGTAAAGATACCAACACCTGAGTATGAAACTGCAAATCTCAGCTTCTCGACTTCCGACGCGACCATGTTAACAGACCACGAGGAAAATGCACCTTACCATCTTCATGGAAGGTGTAATTTTTCTGCCTTGTACATTTGTTTAAAATTTTGTAGAGCATTGTTAAGTGTGGAGTTCTCATCTGTAAGTACAAAACGTTACATAAGCAAGTAGCCTGTGCAGAGAGACAAGTTCCTATGGTTCAGCCATTAGTTATTGTGGTTTGTCTTCGTGTTATAGAATTGAAAATTTTGCTATTCATTCTTAGGAACCATAAATTGTTCTTTGTACCAAATAGTGATTGAGGTAGTTGGATTGATGTGTGTAATCGAAGTGAAGTAGGTGCACCATTTTGATTTCATTAGAAGCTTGTGTAACCTGGCATTGAAAGATTTTCTATTTTCCCCAAGAATCAGGCATCACAGTTTGGCCACTTTGGATATGGACTTGCTTGGAGTTTAAATTTTCTGTATCTTTGCACGTAGTATAGAACATAAGTAAATAATTACGTCTAAATTGAAGGATAACTCCTTCAAGCGGTATTTAAAAGAGCAACATTAAAACAAAAAAAAGTAATTGTATTTGTATAAGCAGTTATATTTGGTTTTTATTCAGCTAAGTATGCAGCCTGTATGAACCAATCACATGTGTGCCTAGACGAGATTACTCTTAAACCTTTCAAGTATAAGGTGTTGATACAAAATCTAGGATAAAACTCATCCCCCGTCATGTCATTCATTTGCTACTGAGCAACTAAGATGTACCAAAAAACTAAATCGAAGTTGCTAAAACACCAACTCTATTAGATGTAGAAGATCAGAAGTATTAAAAATCATTAAAAGAAGCATGTACGATTTACAATGTAATTTTCATTTTAACAGCTGCTCATGATGACATTGATGAGCTGGAAATTTAGTATAGCGGAGATTCCAATTATCTAATAGTTCTAATTTGTAAATTCTCAAGTGTTACCATTACAAGGAATAAATCTGAATTTAATAGGTCACATACAATTAAGACTGGAACTGACTGGTCGCTAAGAACTTTCAACAAATGGGTTCTATGGAAGGAACATAGTGAAGTTTTATTTTATGTAAACAAATAAGTTGAAAGGTCAAACTATCTATCATGTTTAATTAACGTATTCAGCGTCAATATTGCTTTTTCTTAAAAGCATATAATGACTTCACAATAGTAATTGGTTGGGTCGACCATTCTGGGCTATGGGCCGATCGGTTCAGTCCCGTTTCCGCACCGAGCCCAAATGCCGAGCCCAAGTCCTATGCACCTCCCTCACAGCCCGTCAGCAAGAGAGCTTTCCATGCAGAGACGGGACTCTACGT
>JANZLD010000005.1:15204051-15222489 GCA_026413575.1 Erythroxylum carthagenense | reverse complement strand
TCGGAGAGGCAAATCGGGACATAACCCCCGACGTGCCTTCACTGTTTTGCAGGTTACTTCACGTTACGTTCATCACAAAAGGTTGAAGAAGATGGATATTACTGGAAACGCACCGTTCGGCCAGATCCCGGCTGAACCAGTAATAAAAATTGTGTGTTGAATAGTTTGATCTAGAACCTTAAATTCACGAGAGGACACAGAGACGAAATGAATCAGAAATTCAAAGTACGTATTATAACTGGACCCAAAGTCTAGAGTCAGGTGGTCTAACTATCTAACCAGATTTCGTGTTTCAATGGACAGAAGGCTTGTGTGGATAGGACACAAGTTACAGGCACAGGTATCTCGTTACTGCATGACTACAAATTTAACGTAGGGAAGACAAACACTCTCTCTCCCAGCTGTCATTTCCATTATCTTTTGGTATTTGGAACTAGGAAACTCTATCTCTTTCGTCCAAATGAAAGCTGTCAAGTGCATGGCTGCCATTTGTCCACATATGCTGCTCTTCCTTCTCCACACACATTCATGATTAGTTTTGGAGGCTTATGATTCATTAGCAGCACGTACGTACAATTGCATGCATCTTGTTTCTGTCACATCATGTGGCAACATATTTACTTTGGAACCAATTTACCGTGAGGATCTGGAATTTTTAAGGTAACTAATATGTTGAAATTAATTTGTTTTTAAGGATAAGTAGAAATTTAATTATAGAATGTTACTTGAAAGTTGTATTAGATTCCATAATCTTAACACGATTAATGAATCAGCAAACTACTGATACAGATTATGAGTTGTCCTTCAATGTTAGATAATGTCATCAGTGTATGTCTTTAAGTCCAATCAGAAGAAACAATTCCAAAAAGGAAAAGGAGAACCAAAATAATTCTAAGCAAACTTTGCAATTGCAGGCAGCTTTGATTGGCACTTGGTACTATTTGCATCTTTTTGGTCTCCTCCTTTTGGAATGGTTGCTGAGTCCAAATTGGAGGGCGTTGAAAGTGTTTTGAGTTTGAGCCAGAGAGTGCATGCCAGTAAATGACATGCTTCATTCTAAACTTATAATAATAATTCCCCGTCTATTTATTTTTCAAACACCGTAAACCTCAAGTTATTCTAGAAGGAGAAAAGTAGCAGAGCTTAAGGTTCCACTAACGCCACCACTTGGCCTGGCGATCTCCCAGAGAGACGACGGTTGATCCTCTACTCGCAACTCCTACGTACTCCGCCTTCTTTCAAGGCAGACCCATCTCTTCTGCGCGATCACCGATTCTATATTGCTCATTCTGACTGCCATCTCTTCGTCGTTAAGAATCGCGTTTAACGACGATAAAAGAGTGACCCGTAAGATCTAAGCAAAGGTCCCACCTCTAAAAACTTCTCATTTTCAAAGCTTCTGGACTCCAAAAGAAAGGAACTAGTGGAGGCAAAATGGTGGGCAGCAATTTGTTTCACTGTAGAAAACATTCGTGGCCTCCTGAAGACTATGTAAGCAGAGCCACCTTGCAGCTGGTAATTCTTCTTCCTTTTGATTCTGTTTCATTTACCGGAAATTTCGTGGATCATGTTTAGTTGATTAGTTCCTTTTGATCAATTTTAGCATATTTTCAAATGATAGCCCGAGGGAGTTGTCTGAGGTCTGCTTACATTTATAAACAGATTTGTCAGTGTACTGATTGGGCATGAGGCATTAGTTTGGATGATAGTTGCAGATTCAATCAGTCAGTATGGCAAAGTATGAGCATGGTGGTGCTCTTTGTCGCATCCGATACATATTTCATTAGTTATTAGAAGATGCTTGCTTGTCTACCGTATTTTTTGAATTTAGTCAGGGTATTCAGTTTAAGTTGGATTCTTGACTATTCCTTTTTCTTAATGATGTAGTTGGATTCGGATAGTGCTGCTCCACCCCAACATGCTTGGAGAAGGAGGTTAAATAGCCATGCCAATATTCTGAAAGAATTTAGTGTTACATTCAAGGAAGCAATAAAGATGGTGAGTTATGTGGATCAATTTAAGAGATGGATATTTCCTGTATAACGCTAGTCTCACTCATTGTTCTGGGAATATTAGGTTCGACTCGGTATCCGACTTTGGTCCTATGTCAGGGAGGAGGCATCCTATGGAAGGGTGAAATTTTCCATTTTGTTAATTCAGAATTTGTTTGTATTTTCTTTGGTAGCTGACTTAGCTCTATTGCTAAAGTTGCATCTCCCATGTTTTTTTCAGAAAGCACCTATTGATCCCTTTACTCGTGAAAGTTGCAAGCCATCTGCATCTCAGGGTGTTCCACTTGGAGGAATGGGGTATGTGGTTAGAAATTTTCTATTTCTACTCTTGATATGATTTGCTCTAATTTCTTTGTCTGGTTTTGTGAAAATTACTTTCTGTTGCAGAAGTGGGAGCATATCCAGAGGCTTCAGAGGCGAATTTAGACAGTGGCAGATTGTACCTGGAACCCATGAGGCTTCACCTGTCATGGCCAATCAATTCTCTGTAAAGCTTTGAACTTCCATCTATTTTCCCCCGCTATATGTTTTCGATTTGCTAACATGTATTTGGCTGTTTGTTCTGTAAGTGAGTTTTTTTTTCCCTCCCTAGGACCTTGATTTTGTAGTTCTGGTGAACCATAGTGTTTCTGGTTTTAGTTGTCCGCGTGATCCTTTTAGGAAGATTGTGTAATTTTGACTATATGAAGGTAAACTGATGGGTGAGTGGCTGGTCATGCATGGTTTAATTTAATTGGTGATTTCTACTCAGGATTAGCTTTAAAGGTGAGCACTTGGACACTTTAGTTAATCAAAGGTTGTTTTTGTCTCCAACGTTACAGAACCTCGGGAGTCATGTCTGCAAATCCTATATAGTTAGTATTTAAATAATTCGAAAGGGCTTTAACTTCTGAATCGATTGCATCATTACACTTGAATGTGATTCTCAATATAAATCGACAGCCATCACATGTGGTTGCATACTAGTACATATTAACTAGCTGATGCATAGAGAGATAACTTTGCATCTGTAATTTGTCTCCTGGTCGTAATTTTCCTTATTTATTAATTGATGAATTGGAAATACTGATAATTATGAGACTGAAGTCACCTATTTAAGATACAGACTTTTTAAGGTCCACTGTTTTAGAATGAATTTGGATTACATGTGAACCAGGAAATTACTTCTGTGATCTAGTTAATTTTATTGTTGTACTGCAGATTTTTATATCTCGAGATGGGGGGAATAAAAGCTACGCTTCAGTGCTGGCTCCTGGTCAGCATGAGGGGTTAGGGTAAGATAAAAAGTCTGTGTGACACTGGTCCCATGTATTCGAAAGAATTAAAGCATCCAAACAATGGGATAATTGTGGACCTTGGGTTTTTACTCATACTAACACTGATCTATTGGTATCATCACACAGGAAAGCTACTGATCATGGTATATCATCATGGGGCTGGAACTTGAGTGGCCAGCATTCCACATATCATGCTTTGTTTCCTCGGGCATGGACAATATATGACGGTAGCATTCTGTACATCGCTTTCTTTTGCGTGAAAAATCACGTGTTCTTCTTCTATCCCTTCTTTCAAGTTGATCTTTTTATCTTACAGGTGAACCAGACCCAGAATTGAAGATCTCTTGCCGACAAATATCACCATTCATACCACATAACTATAGAGACAGCAGTCTTCCTACTGCAGTTTTTGTTTACACAGTATGCTATCTCAAATCAATGATCAAGTCAAATGAATTTATTAACAAATTTGAGTATTTAATTTCGGGTCACTTGCTGGTTGAATTAGTTTCTTCAAAAAAATTTGCCATTACTTTGGACTTGTCTGTTACGATTTCTCAACCTAAGTTGTTGAAGTTCACGGTGTGGGTAGACTGATGACGAAGTTATACATCTGCGAACTGGTCATAAGTGATGTTTTACGCTGATAGTCTGATCTATAAATTGTAACTGTTAGTTCAGAGTTTTAAAATTTTCATTTTTTGAACCAGTAGAAAAATACCAATTAGCTTTTGTTGTTGTTCCTTGTAAGAGGAAATATTTCAAACTTGTTTGTTAATTAAACCCTGGCTTATACGTTTCATCATGTGCTCCATGGGACATTATAGTGGGACATTCCCAGTCATTCCGCACAACCAAGTCATAATTCTGATTGTATATTCATTGTTTGATAAGTAGCCAGGTTAGAGCAAGCATATAGGCTCTAACCTGTAGAAAAGTTATTTTCATTAATTGTGGTGTCCTTATTCGCTCAAGGGCATACTCAAGCAGCTTGACATTACTAGTGCTAGGTTTTATATCTCCTTTCAACTAAGTTAGGATTATGTGTATTTAAATATGTGGTAATCGGTTATTTACTTCTGCATGGAAAATATAATGCATTTTTTCTTTCTTTTGACGTTTCTTTATGGTATTACACTTGGCTATAGATAGTGATGTACAAAATTAGATCTTGGTAGACCTATAAAATACAGAAGGTTGGCATCTATGTAGGATCTTGTGTCTTTATCTTTTGGGATTGTATAAAACAGTTGCCCATTTGACATCACCATCTTGGAAAGCATGTTAGAATTCTTTTCTAAAGGCTACTTACTCTTGGTATGTTTTGACAATGGCCTCAAGATCTGTATTTCCCCTATTCTATGATTGTTAAAACTAGTCCGAGGATACATTTTATTTGAAAGCATAGAATATATGAACCTTTTTATCTTAATTCAGTTTTGTGACCAGGTGATTATGTTTCTACTGTAGTTAGTGAACACTGGAAAGGAAAGAGCAAAAGTTAGCCTTCTTTTTACATGGGCGGTTAGTTCTTGTTTTACCAAGTTTCTTTTGCATTTTACTCACTGTTGGAAGAGGCATTCTAGGTTCTTAAATGCAGTTTGTTGCTATCTGATGGATGCAGAATTCTGTTGGAGGGATTTCATCTTTATCAGGAGATCATGTCAATGAGCCATTCATGTTAGTATATTGCCTGTGTTGTTCTTTGTTACTTGTTTGGGTTCTTATGTTTGAATTTTGGTCTGATGCTGTTGTCTGTTCTTTCTGACAGAGGCGACGATGGAGTTTGCGGTGTACTTCTACATCACAAGCAAGTCACCAAACCTTACTAGCTCTATATGACGGTTGGTTTGCAGATTTCTCTTGGTCATTTCACTGTTTTAAGTGAAGCAAAGTGTTTACACTACCCTAGAACATTAATGAAAAGGGCCAAAAGAAGTGGAAAAGTTAGCCAATGCAGGATTTTATCCACTAAGTTGCAATTTTATGTAATTTTTATCACTTTAAATAGTTGTATAGAAGATCGAATGGAAAATAAGATTTTAAATTTTTACATATAAACTAGTGCCATTCCTTGCTTTCTCTCGGAAATGATAACACGAGATTTAGAAATTCAGATTTAGGTTAGGATTTCCTGACATGGTTAGTTGTAAGCTGTTAGTTGATTTAGGGTCTGTTATCTATGGAAACAGGATTAGGTGAAGCAGTGCCTTATGGGATAGTGCTATAGAGAACTCTTATGAGATAATGATTAGTAGTTGTAATATCCCTTGACTAGATTAGTCCCCTATTGAATAAGTTATATTTAGAAATTTACCGTATATATATAAAGGGTATTAAGACCCAACATCGATAAGTGGATATTTTCATACCAGTCTCAATGTTTACTAAGTCAAATTTCGGATTTGGAGGAGTTTTATCTACAATTTCGTGTAGTAGTGGATTAGGTTTCAGAATGTTTATATAAAGAGGGACTCCATCTTCAACACAAGAATCTTAGGACATTAAGTTATGGTCCCTTTATTATAAATGTTTCTCCCAACCTTTGGATGGTCAGGACTATAATTAGGGATCCAAACAGTTAGTAGTAACCTCAATCCAATGTCAAGGGAGATATCTTAGCAGCTATTTTGCCCTTATTTTCCTTACCCTTATCCTTAGTTGACATCAAAAGTTCAACTCTCTGTGTAAGAACCATCCTATAAATTTTATTCTTTCTTGATTTCATGAGCCATGACTTGGCTTATAAGAAATGTGTATTGAATTTGCGAATGGCATGATCTCTGATACACTTTTCACTTTTCACTTTTTCTTCGTATTAGAATTCTCCGGACAAGAAATATATTGTTTTCTTAACTTTTGTTATACTTATCATTATTAAAAATTGGTTTGCAATTATTGTATGGAAACTTCTCCACAGTATAAGAATGTGATTTGGTCATAATTCTTTTCTAGTAATTTCAAATGTATTTAGATTACTAACCTGATTTTACGGTGGATGAATGTTTTTTGGACCATTTAGCCATTGACCTCTCTCCCACGATTCTGTTACTCCAGTCAAATTGATCCGGCGTTGGTAACAGAGCATAAGTTCAACTTTTCAATTTATAGGTTCCACTGCGTGAAGTTAAAATGACCCATAAAACCTGTAAAATGCACTGTAGCGTATCTGAAAATGTAATATAAAGTGCCTTTTCACTTGACTCATTTTTTCTTGCTTTTAAATTGTGGATATTTGTTCAGTGGTTGAAATTCTATAAATTACTAACCCGATTTGAGACTATATTATAAGATTAAATCTTTTCCTCTGTTTGTTAGTCCAGTCAAATTGATACAACATTGATACAAAACGAGTTGAGCCTTTCACTTTACCATTTCTCTATATTACAGTTTTAATAAATCATGTAAAATACTTAATACAGACTAGTGCATTCAAATAATGAGAAGTCTTTTTTATATTTTCCCTTTGAAATGTGGCCATTTCTTCCTGTCATTGCATTACAAGTATTTCTATTTATGGTGACATTGCTGCAGGACTGCGAAGGGTAGTCCCCCAGTTACTTTTGCAGTTGCTGCATGTGAAACTCAGAATGTAAATGTGACTGTTCTGCCTTGCTTTGGCCTGTCTGAAGGAAGCTGTTTTACAGCAAGGGATGTGTGGGGTAAAATGGCACAGGTAACAGTTCCTAGCTTTGTCTGCTAGTTTCACCTGACAGGTTTGGCTTAACAAGTTTCTTAGAATAGACTACTTGTCCGACGAGGATTGCATTGTTAATCTTTCTATGCAAAAGCGTTAATCTCAAGTTTCATGCATCTAATTGCGTGTGCTTCAAGGTCTTTTCATAACTTTCTGATTGTAGTTTGTCTTGACTAAGTGTTTGTTTACTTGTTTCATTCATCCCAAGAATGGGGAATTTGATCGTGAGAATTTCAATTGTGGACCTAGCATGCCTTCATCTCCTGGAGACACAATTTGTGCTGCAGTTTCAGCTTCTGCATGGGTGGAGCCTCATGGAAAGTGCACAGTCGCATTTGCACTTGCTTGGTCATCTCCAAAAATAAGATTTCTGAAGGGAAGTTCATACTATAGGTAAATTTATCAGAGACCTTACTTTCTGTTAATCTGTTCATACTCAAAGTGAATATATGATTGGAGAAACGCTGGCTTATATCAATTTGAATTAACTAATTGGATTGACCAGTAGATTGTGATAAATGTTCTATACTTGTTCATTATTTGGACTGTCCATTTAATGGTGACAATTTTTTTTCTTGAAGCTAGTTGCAATCTTCATCTTATGTTGTTAAACTGTGAGAGCAGTATATGCTATCCTCGATGTTGGCTTTTCTCCATTATTCTTTGCAAGACCTATATACTTGAATAGCATAAAGCACTGTGTTGGATAATAATGGGTGAAAACACATTTTACGGTATTGATTGGATAGTTCTGTGTTGTGGAGTTTGTTTCCTAAAACACTTAATTCATTGCAGGAGATACACAAAATTTTATGGCACCTCGGAAAAAGCCGCCCAAAACTTGGTGCATGATGCCCTAAAAAGTATGCGTCTTTGTTTTTTCAAAATGGTTTAAGCTCCATTAGTAGATGTGTTAGTTTGAAACTCCTTGCAGAAATTTTGTTCAAGGTTGCTCAACGTATATGCCTTTCTACTTTTTGTCTAAATCAGATTACAGACGGTGGGAGGATGATATTGAGAGATGGCAAAGTCCTATCCTCAAGGATGAAAGGCTGCCTGAGTGGTGAGTATTGTTATTCAACGACAAGGTTATTTGATATACATCTAGTCTCACATCCATAGTTCCTTAGAAACATTTTCTTTTTAATGTTTTAAATCACAAAATCGTCTCAGCTTAGGCCATTTTAGGTGACAACTTTGGTTGCTGCTTGAGTTACAATCTTAATATAAGGAATAAGGCGTTAGACACTTACACATTACTCTATCCAAGCTCATATAGAGTACAAGAAGTTAAAATTATTCTTTGCTATTTAAACATTTGAGCTTTTATGTGTAATATTCTGATAGACTTCAACAATGAATTTTGCCTGAATAATTTCTCATTTGAACATCTCTCTAGAATCTTATGTGGAAGGGTTTTACTTTATTATTTACATTTTCTAGACTCAGAAACCAGTTATGGCCATATTTCCAATAACACTTGGTTCAACTTCTAACTGTACTCTTTGTAATGCTGTGTCAGTAGCTTTTATAATTTCATGTTTTCTTCAATTTATTTGTCTAGTGTCATGATTGATATTGCAGGTACAAGTTCACGTTGTTTAATGAACTGTATTTCTTGGTTGCTGGTGGAACAGTTTGGATAGGTACCTATCTATTTTAATCTACCATCTCTTTATCATTTTCATATTTCAATTGCCAAAATGAGATTCTGCATGATTTTATCATACATACTCAGAACTTATCTTAACCACTCATTCATAAGTCAATCTCTTGTCATTGAATTTCTGAGTTGTTAATGCTTCATTGAATGAAATAGCCATAGCATAAAGGTTTTATACTTGTTCTGTGCAGACTCTTCCTTGCCAGAGACGGATGTAAGACATGGTTTCCATAAGTCAAAGAAGGGGGAAGCCACAGATGTTAAATTGGTTGAGGCAGAAGTGAGCTGCAGTGGGGAGGGAACTAAGTATGATAGTGATGGTTATGGTTCTGCTAATGGTAGCCCAATCGATTATGATGAAGAATTTCATAAATCGTACTCATGGAAAGATGAATCAGCTTCCCCTTGGGAAAATAGAAATCCTAGCCAGTCTCATCATTCTTTTGACATGATAGAGGCCCTTAATAAGAATGATGATGTTGGTAGGTTTCTGTACTTAGAAGGGGTAGAATATATCATGTGGTGCACCTATGACGTGCACTTTTATGCTTCTTTTGCACTTCTTGAGTTATTTCCCAAAATTGAACTCACCATTCAGCGTGATTTTGCCAAAGCTGTGTTATCAATGGATGGAAGGAAAGTGAAGTTTCTTGCTGAGGGTGATGTGGGAATACGCAAGGTTAGAGGTGCTGTACCTCATGACCTTGGCACACATGATCCATGGTATGAAATGAATGCATATAATATACATGATACCAGCAAGTGGAAGGATCTGAATACAAAATTTGTGCTTCAAGTGTATAGAGACTTTGCCGCAACAGGGGATATGTCATTTGGGGTTGATGTTTGGCCTGCAGTTCGAACTGCCATGGAGTACATGGAACAGTTTGACAGGGATGATGATGGTCTTATTGAAAATGATGGGTTCCCAGATCAAACATACGACACTTGGACAGTTCACGGTATAAGTGCTTACTGTGGTTGCTTATGGCTTGCAGCACTCCAAGCTGCCGCTGCAATGGCCTATCAAGTAGGTGACAAGTTCTTTGCTGAACTGTGCAAAAACAAATTTGTGCAGGCTAAGTCAGCATTTGAAGAAAAACTGTGGAATGGTTCATATTTCAATTACGATAGTGGGTCAAGTAGTAATAGTAAATCTATACAGGCAGATCAACTGGCAGGACAGTGGTATACAGCATCTTCAGGCTTGCTTCCACTTTTTGATGATTTCAAAATTAGAAGTTCTCTCCAAAAGATTTATGATTTCAATGTTATGAAAGTATGTGGAGGCAGGATTGGTGCTGTGAATGGTATGCATCCCAATGGAAAGGTTGATGAAACTTGCATGCAATCACGTGAGATTTGGACTGGTGTCACGTACGGTGTAGCCGCTACCATGATACTTGCTGGGATGGAGGATCAAGCCTTCACAACTGCTGAAGGTATTTTCACTGCAGGCTGGTCAGAAGAGGGCTATGGGTAAGTTAGTTGCAACAAGTCCAATATGTAAATCCCAGCCCGTAAATGTTTTGTACTGTGGTCTCATATAGTACTGCTTAGTGCATTTCTCCTTGCCTCATTAATTCTGATGAACTTCATCTTATGTTTGTTTTTTAATATTTTTTGGATCTATTCAAATAATGACACTAGTTCTTGCTATTTCACTCCCCTATTGGTTGTTGCTTGAAAATCATGTTTGAAATGCTTAAGAAGGCAGTCTTCGTGCTCATTATCAGATCAACTGAATGTGTGATACATATGCTTTATTTTTTCCCTTTCCTCTTTCATACTTGCAGCAGAGCCAAGGTGAAAATTAGCAGGGATTTCTTGTCATTGCTGAGAGAGTTTCTATGTATCTTTTTCTAGTATAACAAATGCACTTTAACTTTTTCTTGCGGAAGAGGGTGTGTTTGGGAATTCCTTGATATCCTTGTCAAGTGAAATTCCAAGTGATGCATCAGCTACAACTGCATATGTAAAGATCTCCCTTATGAACTGCTGTTTGATGGCGAAATTCTCTTGTATTTTCTGTTCCATATCACATAGGCAGAATATGCATATATGCATGTTCTTAGTGTCTGTGTTTGCATAAATTAATACAGTATTTCTCTCTGGGATTTTGTTTCTTTGAAGGAGCAACTGTTACTGAATCTTGCTTTTCTGCGAGGACAGATACTGGTTTCAGACTCCAGAAGCATGGACCATTGATGGCCACTTCCGGTCCCTTATATACATGAGACCACTGTCAATTTGGGGTATGCAATGGGCGCTATCACTCCCCAAGGCAATTCTGGAAGCCCCCAAGATCAATGTGATGGACAGAATCCTCTTATCTCCTAGTACAAGATTCTCTCTTGGTGAGACAGAAGTTAGGAAGATCGTCAATGAAGCCAAGTGCTTTGGCAATACGGCTTTTAGCTGTTCATGTTGATGATGACATGTAAGTTCCTCGTCTTTCTAAACAGAAATTTCAGGAAGAGGTTTCAACATATCTTGTGCTTCCTTGAAACTCCCAAAGTAAAATACTAGGTGGGCTTTGAGAGAAATCCTTTTCTCAATAGAGTAATAGTCGAGTTATAACTTAGTAGCCAATGTAGTTACATATAAATGGGTTTTTTGTTATTGAAATTTGTACAGTATTTATCTTCTATTCTTTTGGCCTTTTTGTACCACAGCTAATATGGCGGGCTGTATTTTAGGCATTTGTTGTACTAGACTTTTGCTTAAAGTTTTGCATTTATGAAAATGACATCCAGATATGGAAATGAAACTCCTTTGAAAACTTTTTGCCTTTAAATTTTGTATTCCCCATCTGGGATAGCTTGTATTCTTCATGATGGCATGGATGATGGTGGAAAATTGAAGTTTGGTATGATATATTATGAGAGCAAAGAGATCCCCCACCTTTTTGTCATCAAAGCAAGAACTGTGAGTTTCCTCTGCAGGAAGAGTTGGATCAAAAGTACGTGTGACCGTGGTTGAGGGTATTGTATATACTAATAGCATGGTAAGTTAAGGGGTTCAGCAAAAGTTTTGCCTAGAGCTTTGCGTCCTGCTCTGCAAGAGAGGGGTCTTTTTTGCAAATTATTTACTTGAATCGATGGCGCCTGAGTTGGTGGTGAGAATGTTTGACCATGAAAGATCTGCATTTTCCACGGCCACCAAGCCCATTTGCTTTTAGCAATTTGTCACTGAGTCCTCGTTATGGTCTTTTTCTTGCCTCTTTTTTTTCCCCCCCCCTCAAATTGGGTATGCCCGCCAATCTATCAATATGTATAACCAAGGATATGCCAAAAACACTTTACTAATACTACTAGTTTTATTACAAATCTATACTCAACACTGTGAAAATTGACACTTCCCTGATTATTGGTGTACTAAAAGTACAAGGCTTACTGGTAATGAAGAAAGAAAAATAAACAAAAAGCAGAGAAGAAAATGGAAAGTAAAAGAGATTTTCCACTTTAACTCATTTGCAATTTTGCTTTTGCTTCAAACGGCCCATCTGAAGTAGAAAGCGGTTTGGTAAGTGGTCCACTTCGATGGATAGTTTACTTCTCCAATTTGGTTAATTTTAAGTAGAATCAGCAACTTTTTTATGTTGAAAATGTCAAAATAGGGAAACTGATGCGCTGGAGTGATATTATTATTGGCAATCTAATGTAGGATATTCATCGGGTGATGCGTCCTGAGTTTATAATTGCTTTTTGTTCTTTCCTGATAATTCCTGTTTTCGCATGTTTATCATCAAACTGTGCTGATTTCTTAAGAAGGAAATATTTGACGAAAACTTGAGTTGCATGGACGTAAGAAGAAAATGAGAGAGTCGATGTCATAGAAGGCAAGTTTAAATCAGCTAAACGTTGGGTAGGGAGTAGCGGATACTCATCAGACTGACGTGTTAATAGTCTGGAATATTCCATGTATCGTAAATATATTCGTTATAACAGAACAAGAAAAGTATGCAATGAATGAATGATTTTCTGATCTCTCTCTTTCTCTCTGTGTGTGTGTGTGTCCTTCTCATTCTGTGTGATTGATCGTTCATTACAAGGAATTGCGTGATGTCAGTGTGGAAGTAAGCGTAAATATTCCAACATCAGGTATCAAAGCATACGCTCCTCGGACTAGGAATGGCAAAGAGTACGTGAGGCGCCGAAGTTCGTCGGTTGGAGGAAAGTATCAAAAGCATGATGGAGGCTCAGTCTCGACATGAAAAGGAAATCAGTGATATCAAATTCATGTTTCTACAGCTCATGCAGAAGATAGATAAAGAGGAGTTGGAGACGTCTGCGAGAAGTGTGGGAGATGGAGGACGGGGTACAGTACTGATGAGGGCCAATAAGACGAAATTTTCGACATTTGACGACACTGGGGTGAGGAGCTGGAGCTACCGGTGTGACTAGTGTTTTACAATGGAGCAAACACTTGAGGAGATGAAGATAGGGCTCGTTTCTCTTCACATGGAAGGTGTCACTCTCGAATGGTATCAGCTGACGATTCGGAATCGAAAAGAGAGCAATGAAATGAAGTGGGAGGAGTTCATCTCACTTGTCCGACAATGTTTCGATGAAAATATTTTTTATGATCCAATAGGTAATTTAAAAGAGTTGCGGCAGGAAGAATTGGTATTGGATTACTGCTCCCAGTTTGATCGGTACTTTAATAAACTTATCTTACTTGAAGAATACTTAGTAGGATTTTTCTTAAAGGGGCTCAAACCGGAGTTGGGACTAACGGTTAAAATGATGGATCCACAAACCCTACACCAAATGTATACGTGGGCACGCAAACAGGAGGTGATCATGGCAGCCAGCGTTCTAGTATACTTTGGAAAATGTGGCAGGATGGGTAGTATAGAAGGAGGTGAATCAAGCCATTACAAGGGAAATAACCATACAACTCTCTTATCAAAACTGCACACGGAGGCAGGATTGCTGCCTACCCCAGGAAGTCACGGCAGCAGAAACACTACTTATAAGTGCCATCGTAATAGTAGGACATCTAGCAATAAGGAATTCGATGAGAAAATATCAAAAAGGTTGTGCTTCTGGTGTGACGAGAAATATACTTCGAGACATCGTTGCTGAAAGAAACAGTTTCAACTCTACATGGTGGAAGACGAGGGGTAGGAGGAAGAGGAAATGGGAAATGAGGAATTAGAAGATAGAGTTCCCCTCAACCCTAATGTCTCACTGGAAGCCATGTGGGGTTTAAAGGACCAAACCGACTACAAACAACTATGGGTCGTGGGAAGTCACCGAAAGAGGCTCCTCCACGTATTGGTGGATAGTGGAAGTACTCACAACTTCCCGGATGAGAGGGTAATGTGGAAAGAAAAGGTGGAGGTAGACAACATAGAGCCCATAAGTATTACCGTGGGAGGAGGACTGAAGTTGGAGTGCAAGCAGGTGTGCAGAAATTTTGTGTAGAAAATGCAAAGGGTACGGTTCGTTACAAAAGCTTTAATCATCAAATTGGGAGGCTATGACATGGTGTTGGGAGTTCAGTGGTTGATTACGTTGGACGATGTATTGTGCAACTTCAAGAAGCGCACCATGGAGCTCCAATGCGAAGGCAAGATCGTGAAGCTAACGGGGAAACCAGAAATGCTAGCCAAAGAAGTATCAAGCAAGAACTTCCGCAAGGTGATCCAAAATGCTAACCAAGGTACGCTATTTATGTTGAGATTGACAGATCCAATAGAATTCCAAATGCAATGTCCAGAAGTCAACAACGATGCTCAGACTAGAGGCAAATTGGAAGGGTTGTTAGCGGATTATGGGGAGACTTTCTTGGAGCCGAAGAGGTTGCCACCAAATAGAGCATGTGATCATGCAATACACCTCAAACTCGGAGTAAAGACCATCAACGTTAGGCCATATTGCTATTCAGGGGAATAGAAGAATGCGATAGAAAAGGCGATGCAAGAGTTGGTTGAACAAGAGTTCATACGTAAGAGCGTTAGTCCGTATGAATCGCCGGTGATCCTAGTGAGGAAGAAGGATAACTCCTGGAGGGTGTGCATCTAATATGGGGAATTAAATAAGCATACGATCAAGAGAAAATTCCCGATTCCACTTATAGAAGAGCTACTGGAGGAATTGAAAGGATCTAGCTAGTACTCGAAGCTGGATCTACGGTCGGGGTATCATCAAATATGAATAAAAGAAGAGCACTAAGGACAATTTGAGTTCTTGGTGATGTCGTTCGACCTCACGAACGCACCTTTAACATTCCAAAACCTCATGAACGAAGTATTTAAACCTTTCCTCTGACAATTTTTGCTTGTCTTTTTTGATGATCTTCTTATTTACAGCTCCGACTTCCAACAACATCTGAAGCATCTTCGGTTAGTTCTGGAGGTATTGCAACAACAACAATTATTTATGAGGGGAAGTAAATGTACATTCAGGGCGAGACAGGTCGATTACTTGAGACACTCAATCTCTGAGAAGGGCGTAGCTACGGATACTAAGAAGATAGAGACTATTCAATAACGGCCCCAACCGCACACATTGAAGGAGCTCTGGGGGGTTTCTCGGGTTGACGGGTTATTACAGAAAGTTCATTAAACACTATGGGGTCATGGCGAAACCTCTTAATGCTATATTGAAGAAACAAGAAGTGGGGAGTTGGGAATGGAAGGAGGAACATCAGGAGGCGTTTGAACAGCTGAAGGAAAGATTGATGACAGCCCCAGTACTGATGTTACCAGACTTCACTAAAATAATTGTGATTGAGGCAGACGTGTGTGACAAAGGATCGGAGCAGTTTTGCAACAGGAGAGTCGACCTATAGCCTATATGAGCAAGGCATTGGCTCCTAAGCATCAAGGATTGTCAACATACGAAAAAGAATTTTTGGCCATTATCGAAGCGGTGAAACAGTGGCACCATTATCTGAGTGGTAGATCCTTCCATGTATAAACCGATCACTGGAGCTTGAAATATCTTTTGGAGCAAAGGATTTCCACACCATTCCAACAAAACTGGCTTCCGAAGCTGATTGGGTACGACTTTGAGGTCACTTACAAAAGCAGAAAGGAGAACTTGGCAGCAGATGCACTATCCTGCGTCTCAAGCCTTCAATTACTTACAATGGTTGTATCACAAATCCAAGCAACCATGTTGGATGAAATTCGAGAGGGCTGGGAGAAGGATAAGAATATTAAAGACCTCATCAGAAGGCTAGAAACTGCCGATACTCCTATGGGAAATTACGAATGGAAGAAGGGAATGTTAAGGTGGAAGGAAAGAATTGTAGTGAGCTGTGACAAGGATCTTCGGAAAAAAATAATAATATTGGCACATGACAACCTGGAAGGAGGACATTCGAGGGTGACAGCGACGATTAAACGAGTACAAAGTCTCTTCCATTGGAAGCAAATGGCTAGGGATGTGAGAAATCATATCAAGAATTGTGTGGTATGTCAAAGAAATAAGTATGATCATGTGGCTTATCCAGGGTTATTAAAACCTTTATAAGTGCTGGAGGGTTGTTGGACAGAAGTCACAATGGACTTCATAGAAGGGTGGTTACCACCTTCTCACGAGAAGTCGTCGATCTTTGTCATTGTGGATAGCTTCAGTAAGTATGCACATTTTGTGGCAATCAAACACCCTTACATAGCCTAGGAGGTGGCACAAGTATTCATAGATTACATATTTAAACTGCATGTTATGCCTATCCGAATCATTACTGATCGAGATCCACTATTTTTAAGCAAATTCTGGCGCGAGATGTTCAGGTTACAAAACGTGAAGTTACAACCGTCGACCGCATATCATCCGCAGACGAATGGGCAGTCAGAAGCGGTGAGTAAAACGCTTAAGACCTACTTGAGGTATTTTCGCTGTGAAGCACCCCAGAAGTGGACAAGATGATTAACTATGGCCGAATGGTGGTATATCACCACGCACCACTCGGCCATAATCATGACCCCCTTTAAAGTCCTTTATGGGTATCCACCACCCTTGTATGTGCCATATATGGCAGGAGATTCCAAGGATGCAGGAATGGATCAAATGTTTCAGGAGAGGGAGGCAAGGTTACAAATTGTCAAATTTCACTTGAACAGAGCTAAACAGGGGATGAATTTGCAGGTTAATAACAAATGCTCGGATTGAGAGTTTGAAGAAGGACAATGGGTATTTGTTAAGCTACAACCATACAGGCAACACTTGTTACAACGACGGGCTAACCAGAAATTAGCTCCTCTGTATTATGGACCTTTCCTGATCGTGAAGAAGGTGAACAAGGTAGCGTATATGTTAGGATTTCCCGATGGAGTGTCCATGCATCCTACTTTTCATGTTTCTCAATTGCGGAGTTCGGTATCGAAAGGAACATCCATATCAAATCAACTACCTACAACAGTGAAGGATGTGGAAAAAATTCCAATGGCCATTTGGGGACGAAGGATGGTAAAGAAGAATAATAGAACTATAACTCAAATACTTGTACAATGGCAAGGAGAATCACGAGAAGATGCTACACGAGAAATGTTCTATGAACTACAGAAGAGGTATCCAGATGTCAATCTGATGGATAAGGTGATTTTTGAAGATGGAGGGGATGTGACGAAAACTTAAGTTGCATGGATGCAGGAAGAAGACGAGAGAGATGGTGTTGTAGAAGGCAAGTTTAAATAAGCTAAACGCTCGTAGGGAGCAACGGACACTCATCAGACTCACGTGCTAATAGTCTGGAATATTCCATGTATTGTAGATATATTCGTTGTAATATAACAAGAAAGGCATGCAATGAATGAATGATTTTCTGATTTCTCACTGTTTCTCTCTATGTGTGTGTGTCCTTCTCATTCTATGTGATTGATCATTCATTACAAGGAATTGCGTGATGTTAGTGTGGAAGTAAGCGTGAATATTCCAACAAAATATTACATTCAGTGTCTAAACTTCATTTCTTAGAACTAGGAACTATAGACCATGAACTACAGAAGACGATGTCATAATTTATGCCTATGGTTCCTGGTCGGGTTGGTCGTGCAGGGCCTGAGCCCAGTCAAAATGTCCTATGGGCCGATCGGTTCATCCTTCAAAGATCGGTCTCATACCTAATGGCTATGTCAAGCCCAGGCCCAATCCACGCTCTCCTCAGCCCGTCCGCATGGCCGCATGTGAGAGAGTCCCATGCAGATGTGAACTCGTAAACCTAGCACATGCACTATATAAGGTATTATTCTATCCTGATGAAGGTACGCGATCATAACCTAGTTTTCTCTGCATTCAGCAGCCTCACCTTCACCAAAAGACTGACTTGAGCGTCGGAGGGGCTAATCGGGACAAGACCTCCGACGTGCCTTCTTTGTTTTGCAGGGATCTCACCGTCGGAATCACAGAAAACAACAGTCAACTTATGGACTCAAACGGCAACGCACCGTTCCACCAGAATCCGGCTGAACCAATTGGCGCCCACCGTGGGGCCCAACTTCAGGGCACCACGTCCAAAAACACACAGATCAGACAGGTGGCGGCAACAAACCCCGATATAGCCGCTGTCGCGGCTTTGGCGATGCAACGCATAGCTTCGCAGTTACCTGCAACCCTGCCGCCTGCGCCTCATGTTTCTCACACGGAATCCTCAGATCCGAGTGATCAACCGCAGCCACCAACCTTAGAACAGGAAGAACAGAGCGTAGCTCTGGAGGATAACGCGGCACCCAATATGCGTCCAAATCTCCAACACCGATCGGATGCAGATCCTCTTCTGCCTATACACACCGCCCTCACCAGAAAGCAAATCGAGGAAGCGGCTGACCTGTTG
>JANZLD010000005.1:15183912-15195473 GCA_026413575.1 Erythroxylum carthagenense | reverse complement strand
TGAATAATATTGAGCGACTATTCTTAATCTACTGTGTTCTAAACGCATCAGCCCATTAAGTTAATCAGTACCTAACAGAATGTTAAACGAGGAGGAATTTCATATACAATTAGCTACTTCTTTCCTTTGAGATAGGCTAGTTGTTAGCTACAAAGTGCTTCAGTTAATAATTTTGACAAACTTTGTCTGCCTGAATAGGGATTGTCCATTTTGATGTGCCACATTTGGTGGTTTTTGAATTATGAATATTGCGATGTTGGTGGAGTTTTTCGTTTCAATTGGGAGACAGCTGGTGTGAGTGAGCTGGATTACTTTGTGATTTCTGCTATTGTTGAGATCACATTTGTTGTAGTGATGATTCAATGGGGTCTGTGTGGGATGTGTTACTTGAGAGATTGTTTATTTCTTTAAGGGACTTTAATAGACCTATGACTGAGAACTAGAATTCTTAAAACATTTCTCTGCCATCTGATGCTGCTTCTGAGAATCTTTTTGTCCTAGTTCTTTATGTTTGTTTTTTTGCTAAAGATTATACCTGATTGTGCACTGATTCTAGTTACATGAAATTGCAGACTGATGAAATTATCAGATTGAATGGAATTTACAAGCGTTTACTTTCTAATGCTGGGGTTAAACTATATGAAGGAGAGGGGAAGATCGTTGGTCCTAATGAAGTTGAGGTGACACAACTAGATGGCACGAAATTGAGCTACACAGCAAAGCATATTCTGATTGCAACTGGCAGTAGGGCCCAACGTCCTGCTATTCCTGGGCAGGTTATTGTTGATTTCCTTAGATTAAAGGCAGTTGTTCTTTTTTCTTTGGTTTGTCTTATTAACTTACCTTTGTACTATATAGGAGCTGGCTATAACCTCTGATGAGGCCTTAAGTTTGGAAGAGTTACCTAGGCGTGCTGTGGTGCTCGGTGGAGGGTAAAACTCCGCCACATACTCTGATATCTATTTTCTGCTAGTCCAATTAGCAAGTTTATGAAATTTGATGTTCTCTTTCTTAGGTACATTGCTGTTGAGTTTGCTTCAATATGGCGAGGCTTTGGTTGCACGGTTGATCTGTTTTTCAGAAAGGAACTGCCATTAAGGTCATATTACAGATTTGATTCAGCTTTCTCATCTTGAATGCCAAGTTAGAGTCCTAAAAAGATGTCAAGGTTTCATTCATCTTAAATTGCATGCCTCGTGAACTTTGGATTTCTGCCAAAATCTTAGCTTGTTGAAATATTGACAACTCAACTCGTTTTCTGATTTGCATCATGCAGTTTACTTTTGCAAAGTAATTTGTTTGATGAGTATGTGTCATGGATGAGGGTATAATTGTTGACTTAGATTAGCAATTTTACAGTGCCTCTTTAAAATGGTTTGAAACAAGTAAATCCTGTTCTTTCTCAATATATGAATGTAATCTCTATTATGTTGCTTTTTCCATCGTGCAACTTATTCTCAACAAGGAGATTAACAAGACATTTTTCACTCGATAACTTCAGCCTTAGACTGTAGTTGTATTTCTCACAAAAACCCAATCTGTTAAATCCAAATGCAGAGGTTTTGATGACGAAATGAGGGCAGTGGTTGCCAGAAATCTGGAAGGCAGGGGAATCAATATGCATCCAAGGACAAATTTAAAGGAGGTATTTTCCAATTATTCTTGTGTTTGTTTCCATTTATGATTTTTTTTCCTGACTCACTGATGTAAATTGTTCTATCACTTCTTCAATGTATATTACGCTAACCACAAATGTGATAATACAGTTGATTAAGACAGAAGATGGCATAAAAGTTGTAACAGATCATGGAGAGGAGTTGTTTGCTGATGTTGTTCTTTTCGCCACTGGTAATTATTGTCCCTGTTTAAACCATACACACTTAAGCATATGGTTTTGTTTAATCGTTGGGGATGGCTAGATGTCATTCCTTTTATTAAATAACTTGCAAATCCAAACAACTTGGAGCCTAGATATAAATACTATGGTTTAGCCATGTTAACATTTTCTTCACATGGTGAAATAGAATAAGAGGGTTTTTGATGGCTTTGGATTGTGCAGAGGGAATGTAACAATTGTTATGCAGCATAGCAATTGTATTGCCTTAGATTGTCAAGATTTGGTTGGAGTTTCCGAACATCAATTAGTTTTGCAGTGAATCTCTGATGTTTTAATGTAATTAATTGTTTCAAATTGTACTGTTCTTCTCTGTGATCTGTAGCCATAAGACCATATTGTCATCTATTGTTGAGGCTTTGGGATCTAATCTAAAGGTAGAAGACCAAAAATGTATGATTTTGGGTACATTTCAATGAAATTCGTACATTCTATGTAATTTATATGAGTGTGATAATATGTACAGACTATTATCTTGCTGCCATTCCCTAAATGTATTTGTTCTTTGGTATCATTTCCATTTCCTGCTTAACAGAAGGAATTGTCTTTTCTTCGCTTGAAGTTATTTAATAGAAATTTTCTTCTCTTGTGCATTGCAGGTAGGGCCCCAAACACAAAGAGGTTGAATTTGGAAGCTGTAGGTGTGGATCTTGATAAGACTGGAGCTGTAAAGGTTATTGAGCATTATCTGTTAGTTTATCTTTGAACATACACAATCCATTCACCTAATATGCTCTTTATTAAATTTCTTATGATCGGTTGTTGGCGGGGGCTGCAATGATGAAAACTTCACTACAGAGCATCCATTGCTGACTAGAAAATATTATTGATGTTCAACTAAAATTAACTTTACTGTGGTATTTGACCCCTTGTTCTTCAGGTTGATGAGTACTCACGCACCAACATACCTAGCATTTGGGCTATTGGTGATGTCACAAACCGAATGAACCTCACTCCTGTTGCCTTAATGGAGGGAACATGTTTTGCAGTATGTCTTTTGCCTAGACCTCATAATTCCTCTATTTAGTTGAAAGAATCCGTCGTCCACTCTTACCCAATATGCTTGTAATGGAGTCTATGTCTTTTGCTTAATGCAGAAAACTGTTTTTGGGGGGCAGTCTAGCCAACCAGATTATAGCAATATACCTTCTGCTGTTTTTAGGTAATACCTCCGGCCTCAAATCTGTTGGTTCTACTTAGTTGTTGGTGATAATAGAGTCAGATACTTCCAGGGTTTAGGATATTTATGACTTTGCTCTGCTTTTTTCCTTACTCAGTAGCTTACATCATATAGTCTGATACGTAAGTTCCATTTCGTGGCTTTTAATAGCCTGAACTATAATTTCATGATTCTTGTCATGTTGTGAAGAAGAGGTTTTCCACATTCTTTGAAGAGTCATACTGACTACAGAGCCCGTGATAATTTGGATACAGTGGTTAAAAACCTCTATTCCTCATGCCGAACAACTTATAGACAAGTTTTGTTCCTCCAAATCAGTTGTGCATCTAGCTAATAGAAGTAGTTTCTTTGTGTTAAGGAGGAAAGGAGTGACTGTGACTTCCTAGGAGAGCAGAAAGAGATGCTGTCCCTTTTACTTCCCTGGCGAAACTGTAATGCAATCATGCTACAGGAGAGCTATGCTTGACAGTTATGACACTTTACTTTGTCTAATTGCTCAGTTAAGCTACTAGAGAATTCATTTTTTCTTATTGAAAGATGAAGTTGAGATGGTTGAGTTGGTTGATTAAAGCTCAGTACGCCTAGGGAAGATCATTGGACTAGTAATCCAAGATTGAATAATGAGATGTCAAGGAATACTAACATAGAATCCACAAGCTTTAATTTATCGAGGAGTATTGTATAACATGGAAATATTCCGTGGTCATAAGCCAATTTAAGGCTGCGTTCCATATTCTATCCTTTTTAGCAAGTCCGGTACCCAGATACATATCCCTAATCTGAGTATATGACATCTGGTGCATCTCAAGTAGTATAAGGTGCTCCAATGTTTTTGATACCTGTGCAAGGTACAAAGGTGGAAGATATGTGTTCTTGTGAAGTTAGACTTAACTGTATACGTGGGACTGTCATTAATAGTGGTATTTATTTGTAGCATAGGAGGTGTTGAAATTGAAGCACATTAACCAAATGGTAGAGGGAAAAGTTTGTAGGCGCAATGGGGTGGATTGCATTTTACTGATATTTCCACTAAACTCTTGTCATGTCTTATATTTCATAGCCTTCCACAGTGCCTCGATGATATTCTCACTATCCTTTTCTTAAGCTTATTCCTATGTTGATGTTACTCTGTCATTAACGCACTTGGTATTCAACATTATATACCCAAGCTCAAGTAAACCTTGATTTTAATAATTGGAGTTGGGCTACATTGATCATTCTCCTTCGTTCTGCTCCGTTCTTGGCTAAATTACCTAAGAATGTTGTAATACCAGGTCCTTCTTGATGAAACCTCGTACATATTTGTGTGCCTTCCTCTGTTTCATGTTCTATGAGGATTTGCTTACTTCTGCTTCACCGTTGTGATATTTTTTCTCCTTTCAGTATACCACCTCTTTCTGTAGTAGGCCTCAGTGAAGAGCAGGCTCTGGAGGAAGCAAGCGGGGATATCTTGGTTTTCACTTCAACTTTCAATCCTATGAAGAACACTGTTTCTGGGTAAGTACTGTATTTTAGATCATATATGTACTGCGTTGCGCATCATGATATAAAGTCTCAAAGTTGTACTATTACTGTTTTTGTACAAAAAATGAAGCTTTGGTAGAAGTCTTAATGTTGTACTAATGCCCGAACATAATTGAAACAAACAAAGATGATAATTATTCACCTCACTTGATAGTTAACCCATATTATCTCCTTTCTTTTCATCTCTGTCTCTTTAAACTGCATTATATTCTAAAACTAGAGATAAGTATGCTGTCAAAATATCATTTCATCATGTAGTAATAAACTAGGGATAAGATGCAGGATTTATTTGTAATAACTACAAATTAGAATCCGGTGAAACCAATAAGTTATAAGCGTATTGTCCATATGTATTATTTATTTGAAACGATCCTTTCTGCTTTTCTGACAGTAATAGTTTAGTTTTCCCTCATGAAAATAAACTATTCTCTGTTTGAAGAATCTTAATTAAGGATTTAGAATGTTATCTTCAATCTGAATATCAATTGCCTCAGATGATTCCACTTCTGATTTATTCTTGTAAGTTGAAGTGCTCAAAATATGCATGTTCTTTCTGACCTGGTTTGTAATGTTTTCCAGACGACAAGAAAAGACAGTGATGAAGCTCATTGTTGATGCTGAGACAGATAAAGTTCTTGGGGCCTCAATGTGTGGATCAGATGCAGCTGAAATTATGCAGGTATAACAAATAACAGCCCTCTTAAATAATGATCCCAAATGTAAAACTTCTATCACTTGTTTTACTATTTATAATTAATAACCTCAATTCAACTTGATTTTGGGTTCATAATTCTTATGCTACATGTGTATCAGTTGTTGGGTGTGCTTTATTCCAAACTGGATAAAAAATTTGCGGTATAAACTATTTGTAGGAAATGTAGTTTCAGACATGGTTACTTCAATCCATAATTCTATGTACACCGAATGCTATCATTTTATAAGCTTAGCTTTTTAGCGTAGAAAGAAAGATCGTTGTTGCCTCTAGCTCTCAGGAAGTCATGAGAACCTCCATGAACTGGCCTTGATCGCTGCCAGCTTTGTGACAAGGGGAATCTACCATCCTAAGAATTAATTTAGACCTCGTAGATAGACAATTTGTCTGGAATTGTCTGTGAAAAGCTAAGGAAGCTTAATTAAAATCAAGTATGGACAATCACTACAGCTTAGTTAAGCTACACTCCTAGAGTGGTAGTGTAATTTTCACTTCCAAACAAGGTGAATTTTGGCTGCCTGAGCTGACGTCGATATTCTTTTTCCATATTTAGTTTAGTACTTGATTTGGTTTCTGATTGCCATGTTGATGCATTCTGCTAGGGCATTGGTATAGCATTGAAGTGTGGAGCAACTAAGGCACAATTTGACAGCACGGTAAGAACTTTTCCTGTAGGCCAGGGTGGTAACAGAAGCATGCAATTTCTCAACAGAAATTCCTAATGTTCCTATAATAATTTTCTCTTGCAAACTTCCAGTATACATTGCATGACTAAACTTCTTTACGTGCAGGTTGGAATTCACCCTTCTACTGCCGAGGAATTCGTGACCATGCGTTCAGTGACAAGGCGTGTCACTCCGAGTGGTAAACCAAAGACCAATCTGTAAGAAACTAGAGAAAGGAAGGGATATCCAAAGAACATATAGAAATCAAGGACATCATTTTGTGGTCTCTTTTTGCCAACTCATACCGAGCCATCATTTGGTTTAGTTCATGGTCACATGGAAATAAAATAAATGAACATAGCAAAATTATATTATATTTGATTATTGATCATCGATAAACTCAGGTTGTATGTGTTGAGATTTAAGTAAGAGGATGAAAGAGCTTCCTTAACTCAAAAGCTCTCACTCCTTTATATAGTAGATTTCATACAACGTAAGTTACATTTAGAATCACAATCAAGTCAAATCATAATTCTTAAATATATTGATCATATCACCTAAGATATTAAATCTGAATCATATCAAATCTTATTACACACCCCTTATAAGCTTCAAGCTTGTTACGCGGTTGTGTTACATGACGTCCAACCAAAGACTTAGTAAGTAGATCAGCTAAGAATTCACATGATTGGTTTTTATCACATTTTGTTGAACCTTCTCTTTGACTAAGTGAGTCTACTTCAATATGTTTTGTTATTTCATGAAAAATTGGATTAGAAGCAATGTAAATGGCAACTTGATTATTACACATTGGCTCCATAGGTTGTGTTAGTTGAAATCCAAGTTCCTGTATATGTTATACCCAGATAAGTTCTCGAGTTGTATACGCTATGACTCTATATTTAGATTTTGTACTTGAACAAGAAACCATTGGTTGCTTCTTGCTTTTTCATGAAATCATATTGCTGCCAACAAACACGTAATATCCCGTAGTAGATTACTGGTCAGTCCAATCAACATCACTACAGGCCTAACTGAACAATGCCCATGGTTCTTATATATGAGTCCTTTGTTGGGATTATGCTTGAGCTATCTTAAGATTCGAATAGTCACATACTAATGGCTAGTCTGAGAGAATTCTATAAATTGTCTAACCACATTTGTACTGAATGAAACGTTAGGCCTAATAACTGTTAAGATAGTTTAATTTGCCAATCAATCTCCTATAGTTTTCTAGATCTTTCAAAAGTTCTCCTTGATCTACATCAAGTTTGAGGTTGAGATCTATCGGAGAATCTACTGGTTTACATCCTAACAAGCCAGCTTCTTCTAAGAGATTGAGAACATATTTGCGTTGGGAGAGACAAATATCATCTTTAGGTTTTGTAATTTCGATTCCCAGAAAATATTTCAATAGATCGAGATCTTTTGTTTGACATTTTTGTTGCAAGAATTCCTTCAATTTATGAATTCCATTTTGATCATCATTAGTAATAACAATATCATTAACATATACAATCAACAAAATTTTACCAATTTTTGTATGTCGATAGAATACCGAATGGTCGACTCCACAATGCTTGAGACCAAATTTATTCACAATTGAACTAAATCGTCCAAACTATACTCTAAGAGATTGTTTTAACCCATATAAGGATTTCTTTAATAGGCATACTTTCTTAGACTTCCCCTGAGTAACAACCCTGAAGATTGCTTCATATAGATTGTTTCTGCGAGATCACCATAGAGGAATGCATTTTTTATATCAAGTTGGTAGAGAAGCCAAAAATAAGTTGTGACATCTGTATTGACGCCATTTTTGCCACAGGAGAAAATAGGTTTCAAAATAATCAATACCATAGACTTATGTGTATCCTTTAGCAACAAGACGAGTCTTGAGTAGTTTGATAGATCCATCAACAAGTGTCTTAATAGTATATACCCATCGACAACCAACAATTGAGGCATCGGGAAGAAGAGTAACAAGCTTCTAGGTATCATTGGACCATAAAGCATTTATTTCCTCTTGCATAGCTTGCTTCTTGGCCTCTGTTATACCTTTAGGTATAGACATATAATCCAAGTTTGATAGAAAAGAATGAAAGGAATGGGATACTTGGTTATAAGAATCAAAATTAAAAATCGGATGATGGGTAAAAGATCGTTTACCTTTCCTTAAAGTAATAGGCCAATCTAGGTCACTAATTTTCGGATTTGGCAAAAAATTAGACACTCGAGGAGAGGGCTCATCCGGATGACCATCTAGCATTCGATGAGGTCAACGAGAATAAACGTGCAAATCTACTCAAGACAATTAATTAAGGGAAGAAGGATTGGAATTTGTAGGTGAAGTGTGTGAATTTTTAGCAGAATTATCCAAAGATTTTATCAAAAAGTGATGGCAAACAATGATGAAAGCTTTTGGCATCTTGACTCTCAGAAAAGTATGATGTGTTCTTAAAGAATGTCACATCTGCACATACAAAGAATCTTTTAAGCGAGGGATTGTAACAATGATAACCTTTTTGTGTCCTCTAGTAATTAAGGAAGATATATTTAATGGCTCGTGAATATAGTTTGTCAATTCTTAGCTGGAGTTAGTGGAAAAAGTAGACACATCCAAAGATACAACGATGAAGAGGAAAAAAAAGGAATATTGGGAAACATAAGAATATGAGGGATCTAACCTTTGAGAGTAATGGATGGCATTCTGTTAATAAGATAGCAAGTAGTAAGGATAGCGTCACTCCAAAAATCCTTGGGAACCTTCATCTCAATTAATAAGGTTTGAGCAACTTCTATGATATGTCGATTTTCCTTTTAGCAACACCATTTTATTGTGTGTTTGAAAACAAGAAGATTGGTGAATTATACATCAATTTTTTTTATGTAAGATTAAAAGGAATCAGAAAAATACTCTTTAACACTATCACTTCTAAGGATACAAATAGAATAACCAAATTGAGTTATGATTTTAGAGAAAAAGGATTGAAAAATATAAAACAATTTAGAACATTCTTTTGCTAGATATAACCAATTCTAGACTAATCATCAACAAACAACAAAGCAACGAAAACCAAGTTTCAAGGTCACACGAGATGGACCCAAACATTAGAATGAACTAACATAAAAGAGCTTTCGGCTTTATTATTAACTCTAGATGGAAAAGCAACATCATGATGTTTCCCAAGTTGACAAGACTCATAATCTAGATGATGAATTGAATTCAAATTAGGAATCAATTGTTTTAATTTTTGAATGAATGAATGACCAAGGCGACTATGGAGTTGGAGAGGTAAAACAATAGTTGAGCAGGCGGTTGAATGTTTGTAAAAATAACAGAGACATCTAAAATCACTCCTTCCTTCAATCTTCTTCTTTGTCTTCAAATATTAGTAACAACGTGATGAGAGAAAAAAAAAGAGACAGAACAATTAAATGATTTGGTTAGTTTACTAATAGACATTAAGTTGAATGGAAATTCTGGGATATATAGAGCTGATGATAGTGTCATTCAAGGAGAGGGAAATGAATTGCAAACTCTACTTATACTAGTAATGGAACCATTAGTAATAGTACATTGGTAGAGTTTGGTACAAGGGCAATTTGATATATTTTTTTTTGGGTTACTTACAATATGGTCAATGACACCTAAATCTATAACCTAAGTTTTAACAGAGGATGATATACAAGTTGTGTGATTACCTAGGTGAGCAAACGATGCAGTAGGTGTGGTTGCTTGCTTGGCCGCCTAATACTGGAGAAAAGCTGCATATTCTTCTTCAGATACTAACTTGCTTCCACTTGTTGAGGCATAACAACTAGAACCACTAGAAGCCTCCACAATATTAATAGACTGAGAGGCTTTTAAATGCAACTGTGGGTATAAGTCTGAACAATAGTTCCAAACATGTCCATCCTTGCCACAATGGTCACATTTTCTTTGGCCTTCTCTACCCCTTCCTCCACTACCACCACGACCACCTCGATTACTTTGCCCTCCATTACCTCTTCCACTATTGTGAGCAACGAGAGCAGACTTGTCACCACTTTCTTGTATTGGCCCCTTTAATGATTGAGATATTTGTGAATATATCTCAGCAAGGAATGGAAGTTTAGTGCCACCAAGTATTTGAGCCTGAATTAGTTTATATTTTGGCCTTAAGCTAGCCAGGTCTTTCCATCAGAAGTTGATCTTTATTTGTTGTTATTGATTGAGGTGCTAAACATTTGATAAATAAAATTTTTATTTCCAAAAAGTACTCGGTGTGATTCTTCTCTCTTTGCTCACACTTGAATAACTCTACAGATAAATCATATATATGAGTAACATTACTAGAAAATAAAAGTCACACATACTCCCATAACTCCTTTGTTGAGTTTACATGCTGACAAATATTAACAATATTTGGCTCCATAGTGTTCCAAAAGCTCGTCATTATTTGAATATCATGTTGTTCACACTTCATGTATCCTGGTGACTTAATATCAGGAGTTGGATCCGTGAGATGCTCATACCTTCCTAGACTTTTAAGATAGACAATGATTGCCTTCTCCCAAGCAACATAATTTGTTCCATTCAACTTCCAATTTATGATTTGTTGAACCAAAATGTGTGGTTGTTTGTCAGTACTATCAGTTTGAAGTCACTCATAGTGTAACCGATATAAAAAAGATGTTAATGAGAAGATGAACTTCAAATAGCAACTAGTTATTCAACAAAGGAAGATAGACTACAACTATGATAGAATCAGCGACGATAATTAATTATATAAACCTAGTTTCCAGCAATTAAAGGCAGAAAGAACACATCACTAACCATGGTTGAACACACAAATCCACTTTCCAGTGATTAAAAACAGAAAAAACTCATCACCAACAAGTTTTTGGGGTTGGGGAGATTTTGTCCATGACAACTGGGACATCAGAGAGTCATTGAAAGCCAACGTGTGAGTTACATGCATCAGTTAAACAATAAGGGCGCGGCGGCACATGGGGGGTGGGTGGAATGCTCGCCTGTATTAGCCCTTCTTCTGTCTTAGTCATCGGTGGCTGCTAGAGGTGTCTTTAGGGTTAGATTGTTAAGGTTGGGTTTTTTTTTGTGAGAAGGGCTTGGGTATGGGTTTTGGTTGTCGGAAAAATGTAGGTTTTCTAAACTTGCTCTAATACCATGTTAAGAACTAAGAAAGAGGATGAAAGACCTTACTTAAATCAGCAGCTCTCACTCCTTTTCATGTTAGATTTCATAAGAGGTAAGTTACATTTTGAATCACCATCAAATCAAATCATAATTACTATGTAATCCTTAAATATACTGATTCATATCACCTAAGATACTAAATCTAAATCACATAAGATCTTATTCTCTAAAAGTGTGGGAAGTTGGATCTGTAGTTGTTGAATGTAATGTACTTTTGCTTTTGAATGTACTTCATATGGTTGGTTTTTTGGCCCCTTAATCCATGTTACATTTTCCTTCTTTGTACTACTTACTGTTATGTTATACTTATAACATCCCGTTACCAATGTGAGGGCATATCGGTAATTTGGTTGGCTTGAACAGTGAGTGCATTCATAATTGAATTG
>JANZLD010000005.1:15157135-15173341 GCA_026413575.1 Erythroxylum carthagenense | reverse complement strand
AACAGGTAGTACCCACACAAACCCGATAAGAACCCAAAAACACAAGATTCAATCAAAAAATAGAAACAATCCTTCTTTCAATCAAATGAGGCATGATCAGAACATAGAAAGAACAAACTTACAAATGAAAACAAAGGAAGACAGCATTGGCAAGATCCAAGTGAACCCATAAGGAATCGGTTAAGAATCAGAGTCACTGATCAGGTAATGTAAGATTATGTTCCATTTTAAAGGTGAAAAGAGACAGTGAAGTAGCTGAGAGTAATCAATAAAGTTATAAATGAAATTAAATTAAATAAATACTTCTACTAACTACTACAATAACCTTCAGTTTACACAATTTTACTGTAGCAAATCCATATAAACCTCAACTACTATCAGATTTCATTTAATGAAACTAAATCTATCTCAAATTTTATTTATTAAATCTCAAATTGCATTCATTAAATCTAATGTCACAGGCACTGATGTTCCGTTAAATTAATTACAGCCAGAACCATCAATCAGTAGCGTAGATAGCTAGAAAAATCAATCAGAAGCATAGATAGCTACCTCAGTAAGATCAGGTATGATGGGCTTCCTATAGAGGCTGCTGCTCCCAACTGGGGTATCTGTCTTTCAGTCTGTGCAAGTAACTTGTGCAAGTCTTCATATAATTGATCCCTTATTTTTTGGGGAGTTGAATTTGATCTTGCAACGTGAAAGCATCAAGATTATCTTTAACAAAAATCCTTAAAAATTAGTAAACCATATTATTGCAAAGCCATAAGAGTATGTACAGTAGGACTTGTGTACATAAAATCAGGTTAATTAGAAGTTTGAAAAAAACATTAAGAAGAGGATAAGCGAAAGAAGTTATAATAACAAATAATATTAAGAATATGATAAACCATGCAAACATGCCAATTGTATTACATGTTCAAAACTTTGGACGAGTACATACCAACATTTCCAAAGGTCTCATGTACCTCCAGCAGTAAAAAATGGAAAATATCTACAAGTTTCTCCATCACTTACCATTAAAATTAACAGGTTACATATTAATAATTTCAAACTTTAATAGGATTGCTAAAACAAAGTCAAAACATGATTTACAATTATTCTTTTTCTTTTAATTTCAACTAGTTGCCAACTATGGAATGGAATTGTTCTTGAACTTAAAATTGAGGCAGGCACAGAGCATGTACAAACTAAGGGCAAAGAGAGATTAAAGAAAGAATTAAGAGTGCGAAAGGTATTGCAATTATAAACTATGACTGTGATTCAATAAAAAATGAAGTAAGATGAAGTTAGTACACTGAGGTTACCTCTTCCAATCTTCTAGACCAAAGTTCAAAGACAAGAGAAGGTGAGACATTAACTCTTTTAGTTGCCAAAAATAACAATCACACAACCTTCACGTGAAAGTGGTACACATCATCTAAATTCTGTTGAAGAGTAAAGAAAAAGAAGAAAAAAATGTTTAAACTATATTATCATACCAAAGGATTTTGAATGAAAGAAAATTTGATTTGGCAAATTGCATTAGAATGCAACACAAACAAAAGATCTGGAGAAATGCATAGCTATAGGAAAATGGTGTACGTGATAGAATAAATAACAAAAATTAGAGATATTATATACATTGGAAATTCCAAACACTAAGACACACAACTAGAAGCCAACATAGGCCAGCCATTTCCCCAGATCTACAGGGCCCAAAAGATAAATAAGTTAAAAGATACAAACTTTTTAACTAAGTTATAATCAACTTAGTACTTATCTATACTAGTAACTAACAGAAAGCCATATAAGGCAAAAGAAAATTCCTCCATTTATAGCCATGTATCATAGTCATCTACAAGCTTCTGTAAGATGATAAACATACAAAATTGAATGTGATCTACCAAATGTGAAGTATTTAGGAATAATCTGAGCAGATGGAGAGGAGGCCCATTTAGGAATATGTTGAATGCGTAATGTCAATGCACATTCTCAGTCCCTACAAATTTGACAGCTTTGCAAACTTTGTCTATGTTATTGTCAAGACTAAGTGATGCATCTACCTTGGAAAGAGAGTCCAATTCTTTAACAATGTAAATAGCTTACTCCATAATAAAATAAATTATCTCACCCATGCCAATGGTCAAATTAACAAATTTAAAAGAGTCATTCACTTGGATTAACAATTTTTGTCTCCTAGGATTGACAACAAGCATATGAAAATCCTGAAAAAAAGTAATTAAATCTAGTTAAAAAAAGAAACTCATGCAACTTAAGTTCACAAATGCATCATTGGACTATGCTTTCGATTTAGTTGATGCCAAATGGGCTCACCAGGAGGCCCAATGACAGTGGTCTGGCTGTTCTTTTTAGTATAGTTTGATCACCCAACTTTAGCACAACATATGGATATGTTTTACTTGCAATGATAGGGCATCAATGAATACATTCCACGATCACAAGCATATGCAGAAATCCAGAAACCTCACTTGCCAAATGTCAATTATATCACACATAGCAGCTCTATGACTAACTCGATATGCAAATAGCCTGAGCCACACCAGAAAAGACATCATGATATCAGTTCAATGCATACTTTAAATCACATAAGAGTATAACAATCTATTTTTGAAGTTAGATCAATGCGAATAGTCACTAGAAGCAAAATTAGACAGTATTACTGAAGAAAAATGTTTAAACATAGTGAAAATCCTATCATTCTTTTTTTGCTAAGCTAATTACGAAAGAAACGTATTAAAATTTCAAACTAGTAATCAAATCATGTGAACAACTGTACAATCATTCATTAACAGAAAACCACCCAACTTAATCAAAGGTCACACTATGATATGTCCCACAAAGAATTGTTCCAACAAAGATATTTCATAACATACGTATCTAAAGTCCTTAGTTCTTGATAGTCAACAAGAAGGATGTTTAGAAAGTGTTTTACAAACATATAAAGATCAGAGGCAAATCCTTACACATAGGGGTTAAAAAAAAACTTAAGTTATCCTCTCTTATCAAGTAGTGCAGTGAAAGATGTAAAGAAATCATTCAATCCAAAATTTAAAGATGAGGCTCAAGGCTAGAACATTATACTTTCCATAAGTTCACTTTTCTGAAGAATATCTCCACAGTTCCTTTTTGCACTTCACCACGATCTAAAATCCAAAATAAGAAACCAAATCTCATAGGAAATGAGAAAATAAGACAATCTAGAGAAGAAACTTCAGTAAAGTAGGACAATAATAATCAACAAAAGGTGCATTATTTGGAAAACCCTAAATGTCCAATCTATGGAAAACCCTAAATCTCAGCAAACAAACAGAAAGATTAAGAAGAAAACCATGGATGAGTTATCGACGTGATTCATAATGTCAAGGTTAGCTTCAAGAGGAAGTCACCTCTTAGCATACGAACTTTTATCTACCATTGTCATTTTCTTCCTTTTCCACTTTAGGACCGAACTCCTCAATGGGACCAAAATCAACTACAATGCTTCTCTTCATTTAGTCTACTCTCCTTCGTTGATGCATGGGAGTAACCGAATGAAGCAGTAGATATCGTGAGGGTGAGAAGGTGAGAGAAAATGAGAGTAAGCAAAGAGCCAAAGAAGAAGACTGGAGAAAACGAGGAATGAGACAGTGAGAGAGTAAAATGTAAAGGGGCAAAATGGATATTAAAAAACTATCAGCTGATTGGGATGAAACGGTCATGTAGAGGAGCTTGTTTAAAATCAGCAGGTTGGGTTAAATCAGCCAACCCAAATAACTTATAAGGAGGGAGGCTAGGAGAGTTGTAGCCTTTTAAATTGCTACTATTACCATGTCTCTAGTTTCTTTTGATTAATAGCAATCCTTACCTTTATTTAGATCCATCTCTTTATTTTACCTTTGTCTTTAATTTATTTTACAATTCTATAACACCTTAGCATTTTGGTATTAGAGTGTTGACGTAGGTTATGCCAACCACTTAAACGGTGGCTCAAATTTAACAAGTAGAGAATGACCAAACAACTTCCTTCCATAAAAAAGGATATTGTTGACCTAACTAATTCTTTGAGGACTCTTGCTTAAAGGATGAAGGAATCCTTCTACATCATTATGAAGAGCCAAGGTGCAGGGGTTAGTGCTCAAAGAGAGTCTAATAACTTAAGGGCTGATACACCTCCACAAGTTGTGACATTGGTGGAAGTGACCTCTCTGCCAAAGCTGAATATATAAAAGAATAGGCAACCTTAAAAACTGGAATTACCCACTTTTGAGGTTGAGGATCCTATCATGTGGAGTTTTCCGATGGAATGGTATTTTTCTATTAATGAACTGTTAGAAACTAAGAAATTGGAGGTAGTGGGTGGTTGTTTTTAGGGTGGAAAAAATTATCATGGGAAGAGTTTAAGAAGCAGATGCTTCACTGGTTCTTGGTTCCTAAGGAGGGCTCGCGTGTCCAAAGATTTTTGAAGTGAGATAAAGTGGAAATGTTGTTGAATATAGAGTACAATTTGAGATGTTAGCAATGGCAGTTAGAAACATTGAAGATGAGACGATGAAACAATTTTTATAAACAGGTTGGAAGAGATGTTTAAGACCTTGCGGACTTGAAGGTACTATTTAAGCAACGGTTCAAATTAAGAGAAAAAAACTAGATTATCTACCCTTAACCTTATAAAAAATACCCAAAATTTCTCCCTTCATTCCTACCAAATCTAATGCTAATTCCAAACTCGTACCACATCTTGGAACCTTACCAAACAAAACACTATAACAAACCACCAGTTCCGCAGTAGGCGCCAGGTGGATAGGGTAAGTAAATACAATCATTTCCTCTTGCTCAAGTATCGATTTACAACAAAATGAGTGGTAGAGGAGTTCATGATCCATATGGTGAAACTTCATAGCATTCCTCTATTTATATTTTTTTACTGTTGCAAAACATTTTTGAGCAACTTTTATAAGAGTTATTTTGCTTAACATAATACCCACCTTAAGCATAACACTGCCTATCATCCATAAAGTGATAAGCAAAGTGAAGTGGTCAATCAATGCCTTGAAACCTACCTTCATTGCTTTGGGGGTCAACAACCCTGAAATTGATCTAAGTGGATAGTATGGGTGAAGTCTTGGTACAACATATCTTACCACGCAGCCATTAAATGCTCTTCATTCAAGGCATTACTGGCCCAAAATCAAAGGAAAGCATCAACTGATCAGCAAAGAAGGGAAGTAGACTTTAGAGAAAGTGAAATGGTAGATTTGATGTTACCTTATCAACATAAATCGTTAGCCAACAAGATAAATGAGAAGCTTTCTCCTTGTTATTTTGGTCCTTATCTAGACTTACAGAAGATTGGGCATATAGCCTACAAGTTGGACCTTTCCAACACCACCTCCATACATCATGTTTTCCATTTGTCACAACTGAAAAGTGTCATTGGAAAATTTTCAATTTGTCGACAACTGCTAGAAGGCTTAATTAATACCTTAAAATGGATGGTGGAACTTAAAGAGGTATAGGACACTAGAATAGGTGCTGATGGCTTGGAATTACTTATTAACTGGAAACAATTATCAGAATTTAAAGCCACATGGGAACTAAACTCTGATCAAAAAGAAATTTACATACTTCCACGTTGAAGACAAGATGTCATCAAAAGAAGGAAATGATAAGCTCTCAATCAAGTTTGTATACTTAAAGAAAGGGAAGCAGGATATGACAAATTATTAGGGGTATTACAGAATATACTAGAAAAAGGGTGACCTCGTGTTGTTATATTAGTCAAAATAAAATAACTAGACTACTATTATAGTAGTGGTGAGTCTAGGTCAACTTACAGAGAGTGTGTGTAAAGTTTATGAAATAAAAGTAACTAGTGTTTAGGTTTAGCAGAGGGGTTTTGGATTTTTTGAAAGAAGAAAATAAATGAAACTAACTAATAAAAATAAATTAAAGAAAGCATGCGAAAAAATGATAAAAATGGAAAATTCAATAAGGACCCGATTCTTTGGGTCAATCTCAGCCTACACCCTAATTAAGCATATTTTATTAATTTATTATTCTCAAATCTCTCCTAGCAACTATTAATCGTAAGTTAATAATTAATCCGAGTTTTCCCTTAAGTTTTATTTAATAAAGATACGATCGTTAATTAAACCTGACCACCGAATAACCTAGGATGCGATATCTAGATTTAATTAGGCAGTAGCATTACGAATTTGGAAAACCGATTAATCAGGGCAACAACTATATATGTCATTTAACTTAGGTCATGTTATCCCTCGTGATTACGAATCATAAGTGTGAGATCCCACATCGATTGGAGAGGTGAACGAAATACGTTTTATAAGGGTACGGATACCTCTTCCTTACAGACGCGATTTCCATGGCCTAACGCACGGGATCCCATCAGAACTCCGAGGTTAAACGTGCCTGGGCGAGAGTAGTTCTAAGATGGGTGACCTCCTAGGAAGGCCTTGGGAAAAGCAAAACCGTGAGAGCTTGGCTGGGCCAAGGCTCAAAGCAGACAATATCTGTAAGCGGGTGATCTGGGGTGTTACAATTAGTCGCTACATATGAATTTCAACATAATAATTACATATTATATTGAAATTCTAGCAATAGGTTTACAATTAAACGATTCAATGAACGCATTAAAATCATCTTTTCACAATATCCAATAGGTTCATACACAAATAACCGAATAATAACGAAAATCCGATTATCCATATACAATACCCAAATCGATTAGCATAAGATAACACAATCAATTTCTAATAAGAGAAAGAAACAACAAAACAATTAAAAAATACTTAACTCAGGTCGTCAACATCGATGTCACCTTCGAATCGGCATCGGGATGTCTAGCCTTTCATGGGTCTTTTTCAAAAAAATGCTTCAGCCCCCATATTTTTGGCCCAACGAAGACCCCTTCGTTTCTCCTTCACTACCTTATTTCGTAGCCCTCTTTACTCTTCACTATTCATCAACGGGACAATTAAATTTTTGGGTCAAGGCACTATGCCTCACCCCTCTCTCACCAACTCTCTACCACCCCTCCTCTCTCACTGTTCCATGATGTGAATTAAGCTTAATGGTCCAACTTACTGCACACGTCCCACGCTAACTACTCTCACGCCTAGCCTAGCCGCAGCTTTTCTCCAATTTCTCTTAGCCACCAAGTCGCGCCGCAACCCCCTCTCTTCACGCCTCCCCCACACTGTTTTATTGATGGGACGAATTAAGCTTTAGGTTTTTTGATCCATGCAACTATTCATGCTTTCCTCCCACCCAAGCATGAAATACAAGCATATGTATGCATTTCGTTAAATGCATTCAACGCAAAACCTAGAAGTAACGCATATGCGTTGCGTTGAATGCATACATTTTCTCAATTATAACCGCACTACATTTTGTTCATGTTTGTGTCATTTTGCATTTTCTGCTCCTTGAAAGTCGTCATTTAGCTCTTTACTGTGCTATTGTTTCACTCCTTGCTTCCACCTTTTATCATCTAGCCATCACTCCATTAAAATCACATTCAACCATGCAAAAACATACACCATGAGTGTTGATTTCCAGCCCTCTTTTATGAATTTTATGCATTATCCTATTCTTTTTTTTTTTTATCTTGTTTTCTCTTGCTCCAATTTTCTTCTTACTCTTTGAAAACAAGTGAAAATTAATTTTCAAACAATAACCCACAGGTCGTGCTTTCAACTCTTTAATTTCTTTACTTTTAAATTATACATAAAACTATATATAAATTAAAGTGAATATCTTAAATATTTTCATATCATTATTTGCTAAGTATAAATGAAAGGAAGTAAGTGAATTTTGTTTTTCTGTTAAGTCTTTGTGAGATTAGGGAAGCAATAGCCTCTCGAATTGCTGTATCATCGGGCCTCTAGTCTCTTTTTATCAATATCCCTACCTTTATTAAGATTCTCTATTTCTTTTACCTCTCTCTTCAATTTATTTTACAGTACTACAACACCTTAATAAATATATACCTTGATATCTTGGAAGTTCATGACTGCCTTATATGACAATAAATTAATACTAGAGTTCCTAAGTCATTGTTTTCCCTTCACATACATCACAGATAACATGTCCAAGGCCTTCACAGTACGGGCACTTCGTTCCCTCATCTACCCACTCCAGGAACTGCTTGACAGAGAATATAGTGTTGTGAGAACAAGAATATCGCAGAATGGTGCAATAACGATGATTAAAACAACGCACATGTGTCGAAGAAAGAAATCAACACAGATAGGCAGGGGTTTTAATGACTTCATACCTGTGGTTCAATGTTTGGTTCGCCTGTTCCGTCACACTCTGAAACAAAGAAACATCAGTAAGCTAAGATGCACAGGAAATGTACGGGCAAACTATAAGAGAAATGTTAGGCAGCTAATTGAAACCCTCAGAACGTCAGTCAACCAAAAAGTTTAACATGAAACCACAAGGAGTGGTATCAAAGTCTTGTGCTACTAGGAGTTCTCAAGTATACCATCATTTCTAGTAGATCTGTAATTTATTTACACTATTCAAAAGAGCATGCCAAAATAATTTATGATTCATTCATATGTCTCACCCAACAACTTAAAAACTTTTTGAGTTGGTGATTTCTTAATAAAGGCCATACATGTGAAATGTGAAATTTTATCATACTAGGAACATATCATAAAACAAGGAATGTGATCATCTAAAGTCAATATACTCTCATAAATCCACTCTTGAAGATTAGATTGTTCCTTTTAATGATATGTTAATTAAATGGAAATAAACTGAACAATCAAAAAGAAAATTGAAATTGTTATCCTTGATAAGCAAATTCTAATTTGAATAACAAATTCTCTTTATTCTGCCGTTCGATCTGACATGTCTATTGGTAGGAGTACCGTGAAACTCGGATTGACAAGTTTTTTTTTATTGTATAATCCTTCAATATGTAAACACAAACTAACCATTGGAATGTCTGTACCTACGCACATTAAACGTCCTTCCCCCCGACATGTAAGGCACTTGGCTGTGGAAGGACTTGTTTTGTTTCCTCCAGGTGTCTTATCTCTGTTAACAAGTCTAGATGGCTGCTCCCAACGATTCTCCCCTATCAGAAATACGCGATGCTGAGAAACCCCAGTTTCACTTATACCATCTTCTTTCACAACTTTCTGCCGTATTTCTGAGATTTCTGTGACAGAAGAAACTGCAGTTCCGTTGGCACTTTCCTAACAAACAACAGGCCTCAAAAAATTAACAATATGCTTCGATCTTTCTCTCCATGCACAAATTAACAATTCATCATAGATACACAGTATACAGGAGACGATGCGTGTGCAGATCTAGGGGTACTTGTTTGCATCTGTATCTAAAAGGGAAAATGATGTATAAATGGCACACATATGCGCATATTTGTGGCACACAAGATTTGAGCGTGTGTGTGTACTCTGTTCTTTAATCTTCAGTGCTTGACAGAAATATAAACGGCAAACAGTTGATCAACATTGCTAACCCATATCATTTGGTCATATACCAAACATATTTAACGCAAATACTTTGTGCAGAATATTGCCTTAATAAGGCTTGATATCCTACAAACCATTTGCAAAGCAGGGGAAAGCTACAAGTTACAAAATACCTTTTGTGGATCAGTTACATTTTCACTAATTTTTGGTCCAGTAGTCTTCATTTGTTGCTCCAGAAACAATCTTTCAAGAAGTTCTGAAGTCATTATTCCATCTTCAGAGGTACCTAGTGTTGACTGCCAAGCAGTATAGTTTAGAATCTATTAACTAATAGATTAAACAGAATGTTCCTCGTCACAAGATAAAAAAGAGATGAGGCTGCTTTGCATGAGGGCCAAGCGTGCATGGACCTTTTGATTTGACTAAGTTAATGCTGGCCTGAATATTCTGGATTTTCCTCTCCATATTAAGTAAATTGAAACTTACTTGCCAAGTCTTCACTGCACGCTCAGTTCCATTTGAGAAACTAGAATATTCGATGTCTTCCTCACCTGAGTAAAATCCCAATACTAGCAGTGCTTCCTGCAATAAACATAAATTTCATTGAGAAAAATCAAATTGAAGAGACCTAGTCATATTTCAAAACAAAGATAAGAGGGGATTATTTATCCAGTTATCGCAACATACAGTCATAATTTGGTTTCAGATTTATTCCGAAGGGGGCAAGATAAGCACCCAAGTAACTGAAACTATTTTTCTGGAGCTATGCGCGAATATGGAGACAAAAACTTCACAACCTAATACAGCACAAAATGCATTAATTTTTTTAAAGAATCCACAAAATAACATCTCAATTTGAATCACATTTAGAAATCCTCCCCTTATCATTCCCGACCTTCATAATACCATATTTTCACAACTATTGTCCGCCAGAAAACCAAAACTACTCTCGAACAACAGATTTAAAAAATTCTGAGCTATATTTGTATTAATAATCTTCATACGTATGTAAAGCCTTATTAACTAATAAATAATTCCGTCATGTATACATAAACTTTCCACGATGAATTTTCCTGAACCGAGTTAAAACCATATAGTACCACAGGCACAACAAAACAGATACACGCGCTGATAAATACACCCAAGCCATCCTCAGAGATGACAAGAAGCACTACACAGCTGCAATGAAATGAAACAACGTAAAACTCGCCTTTGTTACGGCAATCATTAGAAGAAATACGAGCACACCTGCATCGCTCGAACCTCCTCTCCTTCGCTTCCTCTCCTCAACGTGTTCCTCTTCGTATCTTTCACCTTCTTCTCCCCCTCTTCCTCCTTCTTCTTATTCTTCTTCAGAACATCAATCACCTCATTGGCCTCCTTCTCCCCCTCCTCCTCCACAATTGGACTAGAACTCGAACCGCTCTCGGTGATCAAGTTCCTCTCCTTCAAAACCTGCAAAAGCGTGCCAACATTTGGATTTTGATCCCCTCCTTGAACCGAAACCCGGCTCTCTAGGGCCTGGATCCGGAGCTTCAGCGACTGAATCTCTGCGAGAAGGGAATCACGCTCGAGGAGCCACCGCTGCTCTTCCCTGAGCCACCGCTGCTCTTCCCGGAGCCACCGCTGTTCTTCGCGGAGCCAGAGGAATTCCTGGCGATCGGAGGAGCTGGCGTCGTTGAACGGAGACGAAGAGAAGCAGACGTGAGAAGTTGAGAAAGACAGAGAGAGTAGCGAAGTAGAAGTTGTAGAAAGTTGTAGAGAAGAGAAAGAGTTAAGAGACTTGTTCGGGAGAAGAAAAGATGAAGAATAGAGAGGTAGAGAAAAAGAAGAGGACATTAGAGAGTTTGAAGAGATAGAGTGAGCAGAGAGGATTACATTCATTATCATACAACAGACTTTCAACTAATGGGCGGGAAGATAGACAAATGGTATAAAATTGGACTGGATTTTTGGGCCTGTTTCGCCTGGAATCACAGACCTTAGATGATGGAATTTGAGTAAAAAAAAAAAATTATAGTTTTTTATATTGATTCGAATTTCTAGTTTTTCAAATTTAAATTCAAACTTATTCAAATTCAAACTAAGTTGTTAACTTACGATCAGAGACACAGCTCTTTATACCATAGTTAAGTGCAGCGGAGAGTTTGCAGACATTGAAATAGTATTTGGCAAAAGAATAGCTACTAGTTTTGTTAGAGTTACTGATACCGAGTATAATGTAGACTGTATGGGAAACTGTAGGTGAGACTATGTATGGCAAGTGTGAAGAGGTATTACTTGCGCTTGAGGCTTTTATTTCAATAGCATATACTTCCATTTTCAATCCAAAAAAAGAAGAGAAACGCCAGGTGTCGACAGAGAGACTTGTAATATCCAACTTGACAGAGTTTCTTGATGGTTGTATCACCATATTGTTTCATTTCTCAGTTGTTGGATGTAAGCAAATTAGTAATGCCTCGATTTATAACTTTTATGTTATTTTCATCATTTTCTTTCTTTAAATATATTTCTATGTCAAACATATAGATAATAATCGCATTTTAAATAAAGGTTTTACCTTCTTGAGATTTGGGCAGTGATCTTTGCTAAGTATCGTGATCCTGTGATTGTGATCTCGTCAAAAGTTTTTTTTGATTAAATGGATACAAGAAACAAGTGAGGACTAACATCTTAAGAAAGTCACTTGTCTCTAATCAGTCTGAAGTAACAATCGAAGCCTCAGAGCTAGAGTCTCCCAAAGAAACCATCGAGTCATAGCTAAGGAACCCTGCTTATTTAGGAAATCCGCATATTGATTAGCTTCACGAAAAATATGATGGAGAAAGCAATACTAATCTCTTGCAATCAACATCTTGAAGTCCCCAACAAGAATAAACATAGGATGTGAACTAGGGCAAGAAGTCATCACAAGATTAATTACATCTTGAGAATCAGACTTAACAATAACTTTTCGGTAGCCACGATCCCAAGCCAAAATTAAACCATGGCGAAGTGCCTATAACTTGGCTGCAGTATTAGAAGCATGACCAGTATATCCCGATAAGCCAATAATTCAGCATCTATGTTCATCACGAATTAGACCTCCAAATCCGGCATCACCCGGATTACTAAGAGCACTTCCATCCACATTTAATTTAACAAAACTCATCGAAGGATTGTGCCAAGAGATCCACACACTGGTATTGTTTGTAGGATCTGAACTAGTATGATAGAAGGTCATTCTACATTTGTTGATCAACATTGTATGTCAATGATATTGGCCAATGACGATAATAGCTTCATTTTGAATAACATCCTTATTTCTAGCACACCACACAATCCAAGCACCAGTAACAATATTCAAAACATAGTCATAAGGTAAACTAGTATCAAGGACATGCATGTTAATCCATTCATCAATAGATGATGAGAAAAAATAGCTTGGAATATTTCCAAGAATTTGGTGCCAAAAATGCTTTGCCCATTGACAATCTCTAATGGCATGAAGAGTTGTTTCGTTGCTTTTACCACATCGAGAACACATCGGAGATTGTGCAAAACCACAATTATAACAAAGAGAATTTGTTGGTAAATGATGCCACCTTATCAGCTAGAGAGAGAATATAATTTTTTGAGGTAAGCGTAGCTTCCAAATTCAGCACCATTGTTTATGAGAGTCAGAAGGATATGGTAAACAAGTAAAGAACTCATGACCAGATTTAACTATGTAAAACCCCGTAAAAGTTTCTCCCCATATCAAAACATCAGTACAAGTACTATAAGGAGCCACATGAATTGCAAAGATTAACTTTTGAACTTCAAGGTCCAAGGTGGTACTGATAGTAGAGAAATCTCACTCACCATCCAATGAGCGTAAATCATGAACTGTAAGATCCCGATCCTGCATGTTAATAGTATGAATAAGACGTTGGAGAGGTGCTTCACCAACCCATCTATCAAACCAAAAGAAAATAGTACGACCATCTCCTACACGCCATACAAAACCACCTTTCAAGAAAGGGATAGCACTTTGAATAGCATTAGAGGGCATGTTAGCCTTCAAAATTGGTTTGTAGCGAATGTATTTGCCTTGCAAAACTTTAACCCATAGCTTATTATCATTATGCACTAACAACCAAATAAGCTTACCAAGGATGGCAATATTACTATCTTGAGCCATCTGAAGGCCTAAACCTCCCATACTCTTGGGGCTACAAACCAATTCCCAATTAAGAAGATGGATCTCCTTACCATTTCCTGAAGAACTCCATAGGAAGGATATGCATTCCTTATCAATAGAATGGCAAACACCTGAAAGCATCCAATATGTCTACATCGAGTAGAGAAGGATGGTTGAGATAGTGGATTGAACTAGAGTACACCTAGTAGCTCTATTAAGCAACTTAGTTTTCTAGCCTTAAAGATGACCCTAGATTTTATCAAGAACATGTTGAAAGTCATGGTTTGTCTTACCACCATGCAAAGGAACTCCAAGATACATTCCCAAATCTATAGTGAATTTAAATTAAACTGTCGACGAAGAGATTCCTTATACTTGTGAGGGACGCCAGGCGATAAGAGCATCTTAGACTTCTGTGTGTTAATGACCATACCATAACAAGAACAAAATTGAAGTGGGTAGAACAACCATACAGTCGCTTTTGGTAGCATGAGAAAATAAGACAACATCGTCGGCAAAAAAAAATGGGATATAGGGGGACTTGTTCTTGAAATCTTAATAGGCCTCCATTCATTAGAAATCACTTTACTAGATATAAGCAAAGACAATTTTCCATACAAAGCACAAATAAGTAAGGATACAAATGGTCACCCTGACGCAAACCTCTTTTAGGAGAAAAGGTTGGTAACCGAGAACTATTCCAAAATATAGACAACTGTGAGTTTGCAAGACACGACATAATTAGGGAAACATAAAGCGGAGGAAAGCCAAAATCATTTAGAGTTTGTTGCAGGAATCTCCAATCCACTCTATCATAAGCTTTGGCTAAATCAATCTTAATATCAATATAAACCACTTTCCTTTTGGTTCTACGAATGGCATGCACCACTTCCTTAACAAGGATAATATGCTCCGCTGCTATTCACCCAGGAATAAAAGCACCATGTGTCGAACTAACAAGAAATTCCAAAAGTGGTCTAATTCTTTGAACAAGAACTTTAGTGACAGTTTTGTAACTAACGTTACACAAACTGATAGGCCGGCCTGAACTAATTCATAAAGGTGGGATGATTCTCTTTAGGGATGAGAACCACTAAAGTTCAACAAGCTCTATTAGGCAGGATCCAGTAATAAAAGCAAGATTCACCATATGCACGTTAATCTCACATTAATCGTTCATGGAGTAAATAATTCGATCACAATTGCTTATGAAATCAAAATTTCACAAAATGTGTTCAATCATCATTCATACAACAATCAAATCCTAATTACTTTACTCTGGATGAATTCATATATAAAATTCATGTAAACATATTGCATAAATATTAAGAGTTAGTTCTTATAAAACAACATATTGTATTAATTGTGCTTCAACCTACGAACAGTCTATAGGTAACAAATCCTACGCAGAAATAAGTTCACGAGTTCGCATGACACAGTTCGCGAAGCTTAATTTATAATAGCTCTTACTATTTCCATTGGAAGACCAATAAGATATAAAGTCCTAATCAACTCCCTTCTACGCATCTCTTTAATAAATGTCATCACTAACAAATTATAAGTCTTCTCCTTAGGCATATTATTCCAGAGTATTCGTAATAGTTCGCCTCGAGGTTGAGGTAATGTCGAAAGCAAAGTCATGTACTTTACTTCAACATCTGCGTAAGCTAGGCAGCCTTCAAAATATAACTCTTGCATCATGTTATTAATTGAAATAACATGTTGTGTTAGACCATCTCCAGGAATTAAACGCATGTTGACTAACTGTACATATATGCTGCCAATTCGTCTCTTTTGTGCCTTACGTCAAATAAGTTTAGGTGTTTGCTTAATAATAAACATTTTCCTGAAAAACAAAATTTCAAAAATCAGAAGAGTATACAAAATAACAAATTATTTTGTTTAACACATAGCGAACTTATGCTCATATATGGAAATAATTTAATTTATTATTTTTATTATATTTGTTTATCAACAATTTATTGAACTAATCAAAATTTGCTTTTAATATCTAATCAATTAGAAACTTATTTATAATTTAACTTATAATTGAACTAATCAATTATCTTAGTTTAATTAGAAACTATTTTCTATTGAAACTCCTATCTAATGTTAACTAAACAAATTAGTATTTATTCAATTAGAAAATAAATCAAGGAAATTAGTTTATTTCTAAGGTTAATATAATTTCAACTAAACAAGTTAGTATTGATTTAATTAGAAAATAAACCAACGAAATTAGTTTATTTCTAAGGTTATTTTAATTAAAAAATTAGTTTATTTTTCAATTAAAAACTTTCTAATTAATTAGAAACTTATTTCTAAAATTCAAATAGAATTAGAAACTTATTTCTAATTTAAAGTATAATTGAACTAATCAATTTATTTTGGTTTAATTCGAAACTAATGTCTAATAAAACCCCCTTTTCTAATTTTAACTAAACAAATTAGTTGTCTTGTATTAAAAAAACTTTCTCATTTTTTAACATTTTATATTAATTAGAAACTAATTTAACTAACTTAATTAGTTTGTGTAAATTAGAAAACTAATTTCTAATTCTTTATATTATATTTATAATTCTTTATAGCCATAAG
>JANZLD010000005.1:15131299-15143464 GCA_026413575.1 Erythroxylum carthagenense | reverse complement strand
AAGGCCTTCAAATGGTGAATATCTGTGACATTCTTGGCAACAATGAGCATATCATCAACATATAACAATAAATAGATGAATGAGCCGTCATCTAACTTACGGAAGTAAACACAACTATCATACATGCTCCTGTAGAAATCATGACCCAATATAAATGAATCAAATCTCTTGTACAACTGTCTTGGGGACTGCTTCAATCCGTACAAGGATTTTTTCAACAAACACACGTGGTCTTCCTTTCTTGCAACTTCAAAATCTTCAGGTTATTTCATATAAATCTGCTCATCTAATTCGCCATGTAGGAATGCTGTCTTGACATCAAGTTGTTCTAATTTCAAATTAAATATGACAACCAATGCAAGTAATACACGAATAGAGCTATGCTTCACCACTGGTGAGAAAACATCATTAAAATCAACACCTTGTACCTGACTGTAGCCCTTTACAACTAAATGTGCCTTATACCTTGCATTTTCAATAACTGAAGTACCTTATATTTTTTTAAAGACCCACTTGCAGCCTACAATTGTCTTACCTTTTGGCGGCTTCACCAGAATCCAAGTATCATTCTTGTGCAAAGATTCCATTTCTTCATTTATGACCACCACTCACTTATCAGCATCAACATTTGAAGCTGTCTCCGCATATGTAAACGGTTCATTGTCTCCACCTGTTTCTTGTGCCACTGATAAAGCATATGCAACTAAATTTGCATACCTCTATGGTGGACGAATCTCTTGTCTTGATCTGTCTCTGACTATGGAATGTTCTTCTTCTACTGGTTCACTTTGAACATAATCAGGATCTGGTTCATTAGCTTGATCTATCTGATATGTAGAAGATGTCTGTGAAGGACCTGAATACCTTTGTGTACTATCTGTGAAGGACCTGAATACCTTTGTGTATTATCCTCTTGTTCCAAATTACAAGGATTACAAGACTTTTTTCTAGGATACAATATAGATGACTCATCAAATGTAACATCCCTATTAATTACAAATTTAGGTGACTTGACATTAGGACATCACAAACGATATCCTTTCACCCCTGAAGCATAACCAAGGAAAATACATTTCTTAACCCTAGGTTCTAACTTTCCCTCATTTACATGCATATATGCTGGACACCCAAATATTCTTAAAGTAGAATAATCGACAGGGGTACCTAACCAAACTTCCTCTAGAGTCTTGAAATTAAGAGGAGTTCAAGGAGAGCGGTTGACAATATAGCAAGCTGTTGCAATGGCTTCTGCCCAAAAATCAAGTGTCAACCCTTTATTAAAGATCATACACTAAGCTCTTTCCAAAAGAGTTCGGTTCATGCGCTCGACAACTCCATTTTGTTGTGGAGTCATTTTGACAGTATGATGCCGAGCAATTCCTTCATTCTTGCAAAATTTATTGAATTCACCTCCACCAAATTCCAAACCATTATTTGTCCGTAGCCACTTAATATGTTTTCTTATTTGCTTTTCAATCAAAACTTTTCACTGATTAAAGGTTAAAAAAACATCATTTTTGTGTTTCAAGAAATACACCCAAACCTTCCTTAAATAATCATCAATAAAAGTTAACATATACCAGGCACCACCTTTAGATGAAACACGAGAGGGCCCTCAAAGATCATAATGAATATAATCTAAAGTATCTTTAGTTTTGTGAACAGCTGGAGAATTGAAACTGACTCGTTTCTGCTTCCCAAAGATATAATGCTCACAAAAGTCCATCTTACCAATATTTGACCACAAAGTAGGCCTCTCTTGCTTAACAACGTTAAACTTTTCTCACCCATATGTCCCAAATGCATGTGCCACAATTTGGTAATGTCACTTTCAATAGAGACTGCCGCAACACCTGTTATTATAGGTCCCTGCAAAATATACAGACTACCAGACCTGCAAGCTTTCATCAATACAAGAGCACCTTTAGAAATTTTCAAAACTCCACCTTCAACTGAGAACTTGCACTCTTGAGAATCGAGAGTGCCTAAAGAGATGAGATTTTTCTTCAAATCAGGAATGTGTCTAACGTCAGTGAGTATTCTAATGATACCATCATATATTTTGATCCGGACTGTACCTTTACCAACAACTTTACAGGCAGCATTATTATCCATCAAAACAATTCCACCATTTAATAACTCATAAGTGGAAAAACATTCCCTGTCGAGACTCATGTGGTAAGAACAACCCGAATCTAAAATCCACTCCTTATTAGACCTAAGTTTATCTTATGTAGCTACAAAGATAATTCTTTCATTCTCATCTGTTGCTATACTAGCCTCGGCGGTGTTGCTGTTATTTTGCTCAACTTTTTCTCCTTATGTTTCAATTTATAGCAGTCAGCCTTTATATACCCCTTTTTCTTGCAATAATTACAAGTTTTATTTCTATGTCGAATTTTGACCTGTTTTTGGATCTACTTCTTTCAAAATCTCTATTTTCAAATCTACCCTGTACGAATAGTCCCTCTACGTAACTTCCACTAGTCTCCCTAATGATGTCCCTATCAATCTGCTCTTTTGACTTTAATGCAGACTTAATACTATTATATGAGACTAACTCTTTCTCATAAATCATAGTATCACGAAAATATTTAAAGGATTGAGAAAGGGAATATAATAACAATATGGCTTGATCTTCATACTCAATTTTTACATCTACATTCTTCAAATCCAAAATAAGATAATCAAATTTATCCAGATGTGAAAGAATAGATGTACTTTCTCTCATCCTCAACATATACAACTTTTGTTTCAAATAAAGCCGATTTTCCACCGTCTTCTTCATGTACATAGCCTTTAATTTGTCCCACATACCTTTACATGTGTTTTCACCAGCAACCTCCTGCAAAACCTCATCGGAGAGATTCAATATGATGGCTGATCTAACCTTTTTATCTAGATCTGTGAATATATCTGATGCCATATCTGCTGGCTTTTTCTCCACTCCATCAAGTGCAATCTCACATCCATCTTGTATTAAAATGGCTTACATCTTGAGCTGCCACATACCGAAAAGCAAACAGGAAGAAATGTTAAGCAGCTACGGACAGATAATGGTTTGGAATTTTGTAGAGGTGAATTCAATGAATTTTGCAAGAATGAATGAATTGCTCAGCATCATACTGTCAGAATGACTCCGCAACAAAATGAAGTTACCGAGTGCATGAATTAGACTCTTTTGGAAAGATCGGTGTATAATCTCTAATGCAGGGTTGACACTTGATTTTTGGGCAAAAGCCATTGCAACAGCTTGTTACATTGTCAACCGCTCTCTTTATGTTTCTCTTAATTTCAAGACTCTAGAGGAAGTTTGGTCAGGTACTCCCGCTGATTAGTCTGCTTTAAGAATATTTGGGTGTCCAGCATATATGCATGTAAATGAGGGAAAGTTAGAGCCTAGGGCTAAGAAATATATTTTCCTTGGTTATGTTTCAGGGGTGAAAGGATATCGTTTGTGGTGTCCTAATCCCAAGTCACCTAAATTTGAAATTAGTAGGAATGTTATATTTGATGAGTCATCTATGTTGTATCCTAGGAAAGAGTCTTGTAATCCTTGTAATTTAGAAAAGAGGATAATACATAAAAACAGGTGGAATTAGAGATTAGTAGTTCAGGTCCTTCACAGACATCTTCTACATATCAGACAGATCAAGCTAATGAATCAGATCCTGATCATGTTCAAAGTGAACCAGTAGAAGAAGAACATTCCATAGTCATAGATAGACCAAGACAAGAGATTCGACCACCACAGAAATATGCAAATTTAGTTGCATATGCTTTATCAGTGGTATAAGAAACATGTGTAGAAAATGAACCGTCCACATATACGGAGGCAGTTTCAAATGTTGATGCTGATAAGTGGGTGGTGACCATGAATGAAGAAATGAAACCTTTGCACAAAAATGATACTTGGGTTCTGGTGAAGCCGCCAAAGGGTAAGACAATTGTAAGTTACAAGTGGGTCTTTAAAAGAAAAGAAGGTACTTCAGGTATTGAAAATGCAAGGTATAAGACACGTTTAGTTGCAAAGGGCTACAGTCAAATACAAGATGTTGATTTTAATGATGTTTTCTCACCAGTGGTGAAGCATAGCTCTATTCGTGTATTACTTGCATTGGTTGTCATGTTTGATTTAAAATTAGAACAACTTGACGTCAAGACAACATTTCTATATGGCGAATTAGATGAGCAGATTTATATGAAACAACCTGAAGGTTTTGAAGTTGCAGGAAAGGAAGACCATGTGTGTTTGTTGAAGAAATCCTTGTACAGATTGAAGCAGTCCCCAAGACAGTGGTATAAGAGAATTGATTCATTTATGTTAGGTCATGATTTTTCCAAGAGCATGTATGATAGTTGTGTTTACTTCTGAAAGTTAGATGACGGCTCATTCATCTATTTATTGTTTTACGTTGATGATATATTCATTGTTGCCAAGAATGTCATAGATATTCACCATTTGAAGGCCTTATTGCATGGTGAATTTAAGATGAAAGATTTGAGAGCAGCAAAGAAAATTCTTGGCATGGAGATAAGACGTGATCGAAAAGCTAGTAAATTATCCTTGACCCAGGATAATTGTCTCAATAAAATTTTGGAAAGATTTGGTATGCGAGATGCCAAAGCAGTTAGTACTCCTATTGCTAATCATTTTAGACTATCTGCTGCTCAATCACCACAGTCACAAGAAGAGGAAGATTATATAGCACGAGTTTCGTATTCTAGTGCCGTCGACAGTATTATGTATGCAATGGTATGTACTCGTCCTGATATTTCACAAGTTGTTAGTGTCGTCAGCAGATATATGGCCAATCCTGGCAAAGAACATTGACAGGCGGTGAAATGGATTCTCAGATACTTGAAGGGCACTTCAAATTTTAGTTTGAAGTTTGGTAGAATCAGCAACACTTTAGTTGGTTTTGTAGATTCAGATTATATCGGTGATCTCGACAGACGCAAGTCTCTGACATGTTATGTATTTTGCATTGTCGTTAGCTGGAAAGCTACTCTATAACATATAGTAGCTTTATCTACTACTGAAGCAGAATATATGACAGTTACTGAGGCTATCAAAAAAGCATTATGCTTGAGAGGTTTATTTGACGAGTTATTCCGTCATCAAGGGATTACTACTGTTTATTGTGACAGCTAAAGTGCTATTCATTTGACGAAAAATCATAAGCATCATGAAAGGATGAAGCATATTGATGTGAAGTATCATTTCATTCGGGATACTATTGCGAGAAGAAGGTCCTTGTTCAGAAGATCAATACTAAGGACAATCCTGCTGACATGATGACAAAACCGATTCCCATAGTCCAATTTAAGCATTGTTTGGACTTGGTTGCTGTTTGTAGCATCTAAGAGTAGATGACAGAGGCAATTGGAGAAAATTTTCCATCTAGAAAAATTCAAGTCAAAGTGGAGATTTGTTAAAAGGATGTCTTGAATTATTCAAAAGTGGCATGTGATTCTTGGTGGCTGAAAGTCTATTCACGTAGCTCACCATTCATGAATACAAAGAAGGTCAAATATTGCTAGTTGAAAATTGTGATCAAATCTCGGCAAGTCTTGTGGGCTACATGTAGGTGTGCTTAAAAATAAGCCATGTAGTTAGCCTATTTTCTTGACTAAGATTTATATACTAGCATTATAAATAGATGCATCTTCAGCATCTTTTGAGCACTGAAAATAGAAGAGAGAAAGAGTGTGGGAAACACTTTTGAGAGTTCTGTAATTGTACTAGCTATATTTGGGATTCATTGGGTCTATGACTACTACAAGAAATTTGAAGAATCAGTATTATTTTGAGAGTTTTGACAAGCAGACCATTAAGCTAATTGGTAATCAACAGAGATCAACGTACTACAATCATGGTTCACAAAGGAAATGCAAACTAGACTTATTTTCTACTTGAACATCCCAAATGCCATACTTGATATGTCAACAACATCCATGAAAGAAATTAATGGAGTAACTGAAGAAACAATGAATGATACGGGGAAAAAAATGTTAGGGAAGTTCATGACCTTAAGGCCAGCAAATGTACCCATTACCAATTGTGCACGTCTATGAGTACTTTGTGACCAATCTTCATGCACCGTTATTGCTCTCCTACTATGAAGACAGAAAGCAATAAGACTTGTAATCAGTTCCTTAACTGCTATATGCAAACATCAACTGCATTGGTTGAAGGGCATTCTAAAATTTTTTAATTTAAGATCAATAATATACACAAGATGACAAACAAGCTAACAACTTTGACATATGAAGATTCACTGCGTTGTCAGTATCCAACGGCATAGACAACTCTCCCTTCAGTAGTTGTGAGACATAATTAACAAATGATCCACCCAACAAAGATGCCTACAAATACACCAAAGTCATAAAAATAAAACATTTTTATTGACTTTAAAAATGAGGGATATTTGACAAAAGATGGCTGGCGTTGACCTAAGAAGTAGAAAAGGATACGAGTATAGACTAACAAAATGATGAATTTCCTGATCACTGTAGTCGATTGATCCTTCATCCAAATCAATGACGGAAACTTCTTCACCGGCAACCAACCCCGTCATTATGGTCATAGTACCCAAGCGCCATAATCAGGCACGTTTTCATGACAAGTTCATTTGTTTCCAAACACCAAACAAAAATAAAGATCTTATACCTGGAATTTGAATGTGAGCTCTATCAGAACCAACAATCTTGCTTCCAAAGGCACCATTAAGGACGGTGGGACATGATCCCTGTCTCCTCTACTCTGTCCTAACTCTACTCCACTTCATCTCAGCCATACATTTACAGAGGATTTGAGGGGAAGGATGGTCTGCGCAGAGTCAGCCGCTGCATAACTAAAGTTTCTTTCAAAATCCAAATTGAAAAGTTGAAACTAACCGTCCAGTTACATTTTAGAACCCGGTGCACTGACCCCTTATTCCAGTGATTTCCAGCATAAAAACAGCTCGAGGCCTGTCAAATGGATTGGGCCTAAGAACTTCATTGAACAGCAATAACACATCTGAAACCGAAAACTACCCAAAGAAAGTAGGAAGAAAAAGTAAAAGTGAAATTACAAGAAACAAAATTATTCGGTCAACAATGCAAACTTATTTCCCAAGTACCTTAGACGAACCCGTAGCTGAAAGCGATGAAGGTAGTGCAAAACCAAGCAAGACCGAAACAGCAGCGCCAACTTCAGTAATCGACATCAAGTGAGACTGCAATTACAAGGCAGAGAAATATACTCACGAACTGCATAAATTCACTTGACAGCCATCATTACCAGAGAAAATAATCAGCACAAATGAAAATTCTTAATTCTTCAATCCCGAATCTAAGTTTAAAAAGTCGGGATAAAGATTTATTCTTTTCATTTCTAAAATTCATTTGAAGATGCAGAACAAATCTAGAAAACAAATCCAAAGGAATTAAGATTACATACAACCAAAGGGATTCAGAGGAAAATGGGAATAAATAAAATGGACAACATCGTCTGTTGTCCGATGTCGGACGCACTGACGAGCCTTGTTGTCAATAAAGAAAACCGAGCCGGTAGTTTGTGCCTGAACGCATTCAACCACAAATTGATGAGACCAAGAGATTAAAAATAAAAGAAGTGCACATAAACTGGGGGGAGAGATAGACAGATAGATGCGTACCTGCGATAATGGACATAGGACAGTGGAAATAACAAGCAGATAGAATAGAAACCGCTGCGTTTAATGTGAACGTCCATTTTCAGAGTGTGTGTGTGCTTGTGAGAGAGAGATCTGCGTGGATACTGACTGACTAGATTGCAGACAGAGCGCGGGATGGAGTTTTGACCGACACGACGGAGTCGTATGACAACTCAGCCGGCCGGCTGATATCAAGTGGATAATCGAATTAAAAGACAGTGAAGGGCGAGTGGAGTGCAGTGCAGAAGTGGGCCTTGGGCAAAGATACAAGGTTACGATTATCGGAAATTTTAATAATAAAAAAATCTGATATTAGCATTGATTCGATAATATTAACCTTTGAATAAGAAGTCATGTTACGTTGTCCAACTCAGTTAATTAGACTTTTGACTATTCAATCTTATTTATGACTCCAAAGATCAGATCGTATGTAGCTGTTTATTCCATATACAACAGGAACAAAGTGTAGATCAACTAACTGACTGTTGTAAAACTAATACTACATTAGCTACTAGAGCGTCCAGAGCAGCCGCATCATCATTTCAACTTCCAGTGCCAGCCTCATGAATGGGTCACCTTCCAGATCCACTAGCAGCAGAATAATCCAGAATAAAACCTCCATCATTATTAGCTCCAGCACGATCATCATCCTCAGCCCTCTGTGGATAATAGCTAGCACTAATGCCAATATTAGCTTTTCTCCTATTGTATGCTTTGGGATCAGGCTATGAATTTAATGTTTTCTCTACTACCACGTGACGCTTATACATATTATTAAGAGATGTTGTACATGAAAGAACTGTCAATAAAATAACAAAAACAAATTTAATCTTACTTAATAAGAGCTTAGTGTAATAAGTTGTATTAGACTCCTATTGCTAATACAAGTCTTAATAACGTTATGTTAATAATAATAAAGATGATGATAATAACAACAATAATAATAGGACCTATGCATCAAATCATGGAGACAAAAGCAAAACCCTAGCATATTCACAAACACAGAGCCCATTGCTTGAGGATATGGTGTACCTTTGCCTCCTGAACTCAAGCTTTTCAAAGCATTCAGCAACTCAAAGAAGAGTGATGTCTTGAGAAAGCCGATGTTCCAATCGAAACCCCAACCTCTTCCTCTCTACCCTTCTCTTAACTTCATCGTTCTAGATTCCGCAAGCAAGAACAAGCGTACGACCTTAACAACAAAAACAACTTAATGTTAATTTTATATGGAAGAGACTTCTAACTATTGTTATACTTATAACAGACTTGGTATACAAAAATACTTTTAAAGATTAGATTAGGGACTCTTATCAACCAATCGTCTTTTGATTTTATCGTATTTTAATTTCTATTGAAAAGATATAATTTAATTTAAATTAAATCACTTAATTAGTTATTATCAAAATAACAATTTATTAATGAATTAGAGATCCCTATCAACCTACTATTTTTGGTCATCACCATAATCATATCCTACCATATAATTTGATTTAAATTAAATTAAATCTCACAGTTAATTATTATCAAACTAATAACTCATTAATTTCTTAAAACTTTGAATGTGTTTATGTGAACCACAACCAAAAGGTAAATTTTTATCCATTAACTTTCCTGACCAGCCAAACTAAAATTAAAGAGAAGAAAAGAGAAGGTACAAATAAAAACAATAAGAAGTCTTTATTAAAAAAAAGTGAGGTTTCTATATTAAGAAAAGGATGTTAATTTGTAAATTTTTTTATAAAGATAAAACTAAAAATGAATTACCTTAGGGTTTCTCAATGTCTAATACAAACTTTAAAAAAGTAGAAAGTACGGCTTTATATTTTATAATTAAAATGTTATTCAAACATGCAATTCTATTTTTAAAATTTTCTTAATTCTTTTCAAACAATGGTTTCATTTTTCTATGGAGCCTAATATGACTCCATCAATTGACTTTTCAAAATCTTTTAACTAAGGGTGAAATTTGAGACTAATATAAAAAATAAACTCATTCAATGAATAAGCATATCCTTCTTAATTGCAAAAGGGATTTAATCGTTAATGGCAAAGACTTGATAAAAAGAAAAAAGGTTAGGGTTAATTACAATAAAATTTTCAAATTTTGCTCAATTTTTTAGTTATAGCTCGAACTTCAAAAAATGATAATAAAACACTCAAACTTTTATTTTTTTTAATTATAACCCAAACTTAAAAGGTAGCAATAAAATATTCAAACTTTCATTTTTTTTCAATTCTAACATGACGTTATTGTTTCCGTTAAATTTACTGACCTGACTTGACACGTGTTTCAAAAATCCTAACTATTAATATACGTCGGTCAAAATTAAAATAACAAATGAATATTAATGAAACGAAGTCTTTTTAAAAATGACTTAAATTAGATTACGTAGTCTCGATGATTTTACGTTTTGATTTCAATTTTTCTTTCGTTTTCAATTTGTTCTCTCAACACCTTTACCTTTCAATTTTCAAATTACACAGCCCCAATGCACTTACACTAAATACATCAAGAGAACGAACTGAAAACAAGAACCTTATTGGTGCATTACTTGTGAGAGTAGTTTAAGACGTCAAAAAAACAAACAAAAAACAAAGGGATGAGGGCTAAGGTAAAACAAGTAAATAACGAAAGGTTGAGGCTGTGAAACTGATTTAGGAATTCTATTTTTAACAAAGACGTTGTTTCATTAATCTTTATTTGTTGTGTTAATTTTGGCTAACATGTATTAATAGTTAAAGTTTTTCAAACACGTGGTAGGCCACGTCAACAATCTTAATGTTTTTTAAAATTAAAATATTTTATTAAGTATAACAAAACCTACAAAATCCACATGACAATGATATACTTAATATGTCCACAATTATTAAAAATTAATCTATACTGCTACTTTACAATAGTCCCAGTGAATTATAATATCTAAGTGACTTTCATGTTAGGAGTAAGCGCATCCCACTTGGAATTTACGATTAAGGCAACTCTAACCTAGTTAATAATCACTTCTGCTAACTGATATCTATTAGTTTCAAGACCTTTGTATAACCTGGTGTTTCGTTCCCTCCATATAAAGTAGATGGTAGTAAAGACTGATTTTATAAGCAACCCATTTGGCTCATCTTGCTTAGTGCAATCCATGATCATTTGCAAGGTATCTCCCCACTTAAAGGTATAGCTATAGACTGGTAAATAGTGCATCATTTTGCTCCAAATAGCTTTAGTAAAATTACAACAAAAAAGAGTAATTCCTAGTCTCTTCAACTTGTTTACAAAATCAAATTGCCTAAACCATCGATCTTTAATTCTGAACCTATTCCTAACTACCATCGAAGAAAGATGGAAACTTTTGAGTTCAATGTTTGTTTCCATATAATGTCGTACCAAGGAACCATTTCAACATTAGGAGTCATGATCTTATGACAGACCAATTAGAAAATATACCTTTTTGAGTTAGGCATCCAAACAACACATTCCTGTCCATGCATTTCAATGATCGCGGTAGATAACCTGCAAGCAAGGAGAAACCTCTGAAATTGCCAGACTACTGTCTATTATGAAGAAGCGAAGATACTCTAGCATTGATACCCATTCTATTCTTAAGTTGGGCTATATCTGCTCTTTGGAAAAATAGACTATAATTAGCCCGGTTATCAAACAAAAACCAAATGTTAGTGTCATCTTCCAACAAATGCGTAATGTGAGGATACACTAAGTCTCTTAAGTTGAGTAGATAATTGAATATTCATGACAAATCACATTAAATATCAAGTTGTCAATAAACTTAATGTAAATATTAAAGTCGAGTTATAATTAAAAAAATAAAAGTTTGATTTATTTATCATCACTTTTTGAGGTTCATGTTATAATTGAAAAAAAATTAAAAATTTAAGTATTCTATTGTCATTTTTTAAATTTTAAATTATAATTATAAAATTGAGTAAAATTAGAAAAAAAAAAGACTAAAAAGGTTAAACTCAACATGACTAAATTTTCCTATAATAAAGAGGGTTGTTCTAGGAGCGCAGATCACTTGTCCAACTTTACTCTGTCTAACTCTGTCCAACTTATAAACGACGGCGTTTTTGCTTAAAATTTTAGTAAACCACGTGCTGGGTCGTGGACAGAGGAGATGAAAGGAAAAAACGCAAGCCGCTTATCAACCGGCTTGGACAAATATACATCACATCATTTTGTGATGCATAAATATTTATTATCTAGTTGGATTGTAGCGTCCCCTTACTGTAGAGTATACACCGGGACGCCCGTAAGTCATACCGATACATACCCTACGATGAGGGTACACTACGATACCATTACTTCAAATAAACCTCATGGCATCAATAATAAAGCAGTAAGATCACATTCACTAAATTTTTAAAACCAAAAGATAACCTTCATTCATTCATAAAATCCTAAATATAACATCCGGTCATTTTTACAACTGAACAAGTCCAAAAATAACAGTGATAATTCCTATCTAGGTCA
>JANZLD010000005.1:15117590-15131199 GCA_026413575.1 Erythroxylum carthagenense | reverse complement strand
TATAACGTGATTATTTTGTTAATAAATAATACTATATAAATTATTATACACTTAATATCAAAGACAAAATTATTTGTGTATGTAAATTATAATAAAATGGTATAAATTTTATCAACAAATAATCAAGTTCCTGTGCTGTGTCGAGATTCAAGTATCCAACTGCCGGCTGATAAGCAGCTTGTATTTTTTCCTTTCATCTTCTCTGTTCACGATCCAGCGTGTAGTTTATTAAAATTTTAAACAAAAATGCCGTCGTTTATAAGTTGGAAGAGTTGAATAGAATAAAGTTGGACAGTTGATCTGTAGGTCATAAAAGATGGGGCTGCCATGTAGCCATGTAGCGCTACGTAGATACTTGCTACTCCCTATAGTGCATTAAACGTCGTATTTAACAACTTCCTTACCAGTAGCTTCTGCTTTTACTTTCTACAGCTCGAGTCCTAGCGCCTTACGTACCCTCTCTCTTCTACCTTTTCGTTCCTTCTCACGACTTACGAGACCTAGTATTTCATCTGGTTCATGGACTTTGAGTTTTGATACTGGTCTTTAATACTCAGTTCCAGTTTCATGGCAGTAGCTTGTCAAAACTGTCAGAACCAACAATCTATTTTGATATTTCTCCTTCTTGGCCTTCTCTTGATTGTTCCTCTTGTAGCTCGTCCGATCGATTTCCCTAAGAAATCCATGACCCATTTGTCTTCAAAATCTACCAACCGAACAAAACAAACTATCACGAAAATGTATTTGCATCATCATCCTCCTACTAATACCATTAGTGATGTTGCTGCTGCTGCCGCGACTACTACTATGACTATAACTACTAGACCTACTCATGGTTCCATTTCAGATCATCAAAAGTTTAAAGCAGCTGCACATGAAGTCCCTAGCGGCCCGAATCCAGAATCCAACAAGTAAGCGAAAGGAAGCCTGAATTTTCACCAATGTCTTAGAGCCTCATGTCTATGCATCCATCATCGTTATCCCTTTTCCAGAACCAGAACTAGATAGATTCTGTATAGCGAGCAAGATACCCTGATAAGTCTCGTTATTATGCTTTTTCTTCACTTCTGTGATGTCCCGAAATTTGCAGTCTTTTTGCGTGATCTTGATGTCTTTGATATGTAAACACTTTCAAACAAGAATAAATTGGTGTACTATAGATATAGAACCAAGTAGATTAAACATCATCCAGAGCTGAAGTCTCTTGGTTGGTTTTTGTCATTGTAAATTTACACTGCATTTCCTCGGGGTACCAAGGAATATATCCTGTTTTCCGGTCACGGTGATGTTACATTAAGGATTTCATGTGGGGGTAAGAAGGGCCAAGGCGCAGTTCTGATATTATTAGTAATCAATATTGATTGGCCTGCAGTGTGGAAAATACATGATTAAATGACTGTAAAATACTTGCTTAAATGACTGTCTTGTTCTATTCAAGTTGAATAGTATAGAAACAGTTTAAGCTGAAGTTATACATGCCAGAAAGACATCTGAGACAACTGCCAGCTAATCCACAGCAAGAGACACATAGTGTCAGATATGACATGAAATCACAATGTCCTTACGTTGGTTTTAGGCTGATGACACCATTCATTCAATAGGTTATGGATTTTTGCATTTGGCTTGTCAAGCACAAAACACAAGGATCCGGACACAAGAAAAGTCGTAAGGTACGATTTGGCATTAATATCACAAGGTCAGAGTCCGACTCTTTGGACCAGTTTTTGGAAGAATAAGAAAATGAAGTGTAGTTTCTACTTCCTATCAATATATTTTATTGAGATTGAGCAGATCCTACGAGCATGCGTTAATTTTAGATTCGCACCTGTGACCCATAAAAGAGAAATAAATTACATGAACTGCAACGCGGCCTTATATGCATGCAAATCTGTTGGTGTGGGGTTAAGTGAGCGTCTAGAAGCCCAACTTTTTTAATTTCAATCTATTCCTTTTTCTCAACTTATGATTGTTCGGTCCTTGATAGTACTTTTTATAGCAGAATTACTTGACCACTTTAATTTTCTTAGATAAAAGGTATTAATTTAAACTGTTGATTTGTACGATAAAAAAAACGTTTTTAGACAGTATACGCTCTTTTTTTTTCCCCCAAGTTCATCAGTAGCTCTTTTTCTGCAATTTCCTTTGTTTCTTTATTTCGCGTTTGTTTTTTATTTATAACATGTACTTCTTCCCATGTATAATGTGTATAGGACACATATAATACAAGCACTACGAGAGGTGCTTGGTTGATGAATTTATGAAAGATTTATTAGGTACGAAATGGCAAGTGAGTAGTTAATTGTTGATTATTATTACAAGGATAATAATTTGACATCTTACTTTTGAGAAATACTTCGTATATAATATTTAGTAAAGGAATAAAACTCATTCTTTGCTAATAACTCTTTTTTAAAATATTTTTAATACTAATTAATTAAATACAATTAATTAATTAAAATATTATAATTAACTATTTACAATATTTTATTTTATTTTATTTATTATAATAAATTTTAATTTTTTTTCATTCTTTTACGAACCAATCACTATCAATAAGAATGATAATCATTCTTTTCTCTTAACCAACCATCATAATTATAATGATAATATCCATTCTCATTCCTTACTATATTCATTCTCATTCTTAATTCCATTCCCTTATGCGAATCAATCACCCTTGAATCATCAACATATGACAAATTTGATCCTTATCAGATTATTTTTCAATCATTAACATTTACAACCCAATCATCATTACCATAAATTAAGAGAGCATGAGAATATGATAGTTAAATTAGGAGACCATAGGATATAATGAGTTTCAAATATAATAGGATTCTTTTAACAACAACCTAATAATCTAATGTTGGTGAATGAATGAATTGTGACACCTTATTTACTAAAAACAAAATATTTGGTAAAATGAGACATAAGTATTGAAGATCAACTACAATGTTTTGATAGAGTGATGGATCATAAAAAAGTTCTCCTAAAAGGGATTAACTTTTCTTGGCACAAGCTAGAGTATTGATATCGTTAGCATTTTCCATACGAAACTTGATAGGAAGATAATGAATATATTTTGATCGTATTAACAAGAGACCGTTCATGCACCAATCAACTTTAACACAAGAAAGTAATTGAGTTTGCCTAAGTCTTTCAAGGCAAATCAATCTCACAAAGCTTTAAGGAAAGAATTAGTGATTATGATGTCATCTAAATATATCAAATAAAAAATCATGGTTATCCTAAACTTGTAAAACTACAAGCAACTATCTTTTTTGGAACTATGAAAAATAAGAGATAATAATGATACAGTAAGACACACTTGAACCACTATCTTGAATTTTGTTTAAGCTCGTAAATGCAACAATTAAGTTTAAAAACATAATGTAAAAAGAGAGGAAAAACAAAACCTAGTGATTATTCCATATAAACGTCTTCATCAGAGAGCCATGACAGAATGAATTTGAAACACTAAGTTTTTTGACTTGTCAATTTTGAGAAATGACCAAGTATAGGATGAGTTGAATGGTAGTACGTTTAACCACTAGATTGAAAGTTATTGTGAAGTCTAACCCGAGTCGTTGATGAAAACCTTTCACAACTAATTTGGTTTTGTGACAATCAAGAGTTCTATATTTGTGCTATTTAATCCGATACACTTATTTACAACCAATAACATTTTGAGATGATGATTGAGGAATAAGAATCAATTTTTTATTATTGAGCATGGTGTTATATTCCTCTTCTAGAGCTTTTCTCTACTCAATTGGTTTTATGGCCTATGTATATGATGTAAGTTCCACATTAAAGGTTGTAAGGAAAGTACCATAGGGTATGATCAATCGAGGGGTTGGTATTACCAGTTTAAGCTAAAGATACAGGTGAGGTAGGAGGAGGTTGATCAAGATGTGTTATAATATTAAGTTGTGGAGATATAGATAGAGCAAATGAAGATGTGGTGGAAGGTAAGTTGGATGGCATTGACGTGTTTGTAGGTAGTGGTGTTTGGGTTAAATTAAGATAAGGAGAAAAATGGACAATAAGAAGATGGTTATAGTAGGGGATTTTGGAGTACTAGAAACAACATCTTTGCTTGATTTAAAGGGGAACTTCTATTCATAAAAAAATAATAAAATGTGAGATAAAAAAAATTCTTGGAAGATAAATAATAGTAGATAAATCCATTATAAAGCTTATTATATCCTATAAAAACACATTTGTTAGATTGAAACTCTAATGTATTAAAAGTATAAGGACGTAATCAAGGATAACATAAACACCAAAAAACACGCATATTATTGAAATCACAATCTCTTCCAAACAAGTTAGAGAATGGTGTTTAATTTGATGACTTATTATAAGACTAAAAAGTCAATTAATAATATGCACAACAACATCAAAAGCATGGGTTCAAAATTTATTAGGAACATTCAAGTGTTGAAGTAATAATGAATTGGTCTCAATGATATGCATATATTTTCTCTCAACACATCCACTTTCTTTTTAGATGTACATGGACAAGAAATTTTTTGGCTAATTTTATTTTCATTAAGGTAGTTTTTTAGAGGTTGGAATTCCCCTCCCTGATTAGCTTGGAATGGTTGAATTGGACATCCAAAATATTTTTTAGCAAGATAAAATAATTGAATAAAGATAGAAAATACTTAGCATTTAAATATGAGAAAATAGATCCAAGTATAGTTGCTATAATGGTCATAAAAAGTGATGTAATACTAAAATTTATAAATAAAAGTGAGAGGGCAAGACCCCATACATATAAGCATAGCAATTATAAGGGACTTTTAGCTTGATAAGTAGAAGTAGGAAATGGTAATATATAATTTTAACTAAAATTATAATTATGAAAAATATCAGGGATCTTAGAGGACAATGGAATTTAATGCTAGCTAAATCCTAAAAGTGTGCGTTATTGTTTGAAAATTTGCATAACCTAATCTAGAGTGCCATGGTGAGAGAGAATATGCCATTATAGCTTAAGTGGAAGGTTTGGAAGATTAATGAGTTGGATTTAATAATATCGAATACAAACCATCACCAGTTGGTCTTGTATGGACAAGTCTCTCATATGAATATCTTTAATATCAAAATGATCTAGAAAGAATTTAGTAAAAAACATTACTTGCATTAGTAAAAGAACAAATGTAAAGCAATTTACTGTAAGAGATAGAAATATTAAGAATATCAGTTAATTTAAAGATATTATGATTATAATAACAAGAAGAATATCCGGTATGAGAGATTGGAAAAAAAATTCCATTACTGATTTTGACTTCATTTATTTATAAAATTCTAAATAAATGGACAAGGTCTTTAAATTAGGATTAAGGGGTAAGTCGCCATAGTATTCACAATCTAAGGATGATTGTTATTCATTTAAGATGAGGATATAAAATTGGATGTTTTGGTTATAAAATGTGATTGTCGCAGTTGATGGTTTGTATTACTTCTTGTTCTTGGAGAAGGACATTGTTGGGTCACTTGACTACATTCATCGTAATTGTAGTAATGAAGGAGGAAAGGGTCAATCGAATATCCTCTAGTTGAGGCATGATTTGCCTACAATTTGTTAGGAAAGGATTGTAAAAAGTTACTGATGAATGTTCCCCATCCTTATTGTTATCTTCCATCTCTACCGTAATTAGAAGGCATGTGATTAAAAGACACAGTTGAGTGAGCTATTTATTAGATGAATTCTTTAGTCGAGTTGTTACTTATAAGATTTCCTTCTTAACTTAATAGAAGACAAAAAAATTCATTAAAGGAGATAGCATTTAATTGATTTTCTAATGACCTACCAAATGGTCTATAAATAGGTCCTAAACTATTGATAATGACTTGAACTAGTTTTTCCTTTAAAATAGAACTATGAAGGGCTACAAGTCGATCATATATGTTTGTTGATTGTTGTATATATAGAGTAATAACTTAACTCTAGTCTCTATTCAGTCGATAAAACTTAAATTGGATAGTATAATAAAAATATCTGCATAAGTAGTTTTAAGTTTCAACCACATGTCTCTAACATTAGTGCCACTAACTTCTTGTGGTACAAAACTTTCTGGCATAGAATCAATGATCTAGTTAATAACAAATTAATATTGATGGAACCAAGAATTGAAGGTTGGATTGGTTGATTGTCGTTAATAGTTCAGGGGGGTGGTATAAGGCTATCGTCAATGTACTTGGCAAGATCTTAGCTATTAACTAGGATTGGCAATTATGTTTATCATATTAAAAAATTGGTTGAATTTAGTTTGATGGATAGTTGATGAGCAATATTCAGTAGTTTTATAGGTGTGATTATCATGAAGGAAGTGGTTTGGGTACTTTGTAATGTGTTTTCAGTTCTTATGTTATTAAAAAAGAAATAAGAGTTAATGGTTATTAGGCCCTGAGAATCTTTGATATCATGATAACTTTATATATGAGAAAAATATCAATTTGCTATAAGCTACCTTAATATGTAGTATATAAAGTATATGTAGAATACAAGATAGGCATGAACTAACAAATATAAACAATCCTACATGATCACATTTGATCATTTCAATTCTATAAGTTTAGCATCACATAATAAACTTGGTCCTTATAGATTATCCTTATCATAACTTACATCTAAATTGTTCAATTTAATTTAATTCCTTGTATGTATCTCAATTAATAAGATTCAAAGTCTATTAATGTCCTTGATTGAGATGGTTATTTAGTTTAATTTTTTGAAATGATTATGTTTTTCTATTATACCTATGTAAGGTTTTAACTTTACAATGAATGTGAGTTAAGTTTTTATGATTATTATCTGTTAAATTTCTTAATTGTATAGATTAAAATTATAAGGTTAAGTTTTCATATGATTTTTTTAAGAAGTGAACCTGTCTTTATTTCTATGTTAGAGTCACTTAGAAGAATATGATAATATTTAATTTTCATAAAGTAGCTAAATTTGTTTTATGCCATATGAATTCAGTACGCTTAACTCATAATTGTAAGTTAATTATAAGTAAGAATATAACATGACTTAATTCAGCCTAGATAGCACTCTCATACTTTGAGTGATTATGAAATGCATTCAAATGTTTAGCTAAATGCATAAAGTGTAGGGATGGCAGAGTAGCCTAAAGTCAACAGGCTAGGCCCAAGTCAACCTAGGGTTAAGATGGATCCCAGGCCTTTTTTTAAGTTGGGATTTGGCCAACATCGGGCCTAACATTCAAAGCTCGAGCCCAATCTGAGGCCTAACTGGTCAAAATGATGCTATTTTATATTTATGTAAAACAATATCATTTTACACTGAGGAAATAGAACCTCTATTTTTATATGATGTAAAACACATTGTCTTACTTTTGGAGCTTTTGTTTACACGTAAGTAAAAGGATGTCATTTTACACCTGAATAAAATGATGTTGTTTTACTCTAGTGGTTTCTATTTTGCACCTAATTAAAATGAAGTTGTTTTACTCTAGGTTAAAACCACCCCAGTCCCCACTTTCTCCCACCCAGTCTAATAATCGCTCAACCCACTCCCTCCTTAAGCTTTCGTGTTCTGCGTGTCCTTCCCATTACGCTACTTCATCTACAATTAGTTGACTTTTCTCATCAATCTCTATCTCTACCTGTCTTCTCGTTGCTCCTTTGTGGCTAGTGGCTAGTGGCTAGTGGCTCCATCCTCTTCTTGATAACTGGTGAGGTTTTTTTTGGACTTCAAGTATATTTATGATTCCATTTTCTAGTGTTGTATATGTTTGATAGTTGTTGGACTTTTTGTGGTTGTAATTTGATATAAATGCTACATTTTGACTATTTTGTTGGGAAGGAAATGAATGAATTGTGCTTCTTTCATTTGTTATTTGGCAATCTATTAAGATTGAGTTTTCCACTTTTTATAGTGGTACTATCCTCTACTTAAAACCATCTTGTAACGATTAAGTGAATCTAAGTTTATTTTTGGGCATAAAATCACTATAACCCTTTTCCCTATTTTGTGTTTTATCCTTTCCTCTTCCATTATCAAACTAAAGATGATTTTTTTCATCATGGTATCGTTTCTAATCAAAGTGGTGCCTTAATTCTACACAATTTTTTAGATGTTAATTAAGTTAGTAATTAAGGTGACAGTTTATTTATAAATGAACTTAGTTTTTTGGATGTTAAAATGAATGCATGCTGGCCTTTTCCCATTATCAAACTTAATTTGACAAAGTTGACATAATTGGATCAAATTAACATAGATTGCAACTGATTTAACTATTAGCAAGCAAATAAATTTTTTCAATACATCATAAAAGATAAAAGTTCAAAAGATAAAGTTTGCAAATCTCAAATAAAAAAAGAAATCTTTAATCTCATACACCTATTAGGGATTTATATATAAACATTATTGGTGTGAAGTTAACGATGTTGAGATTTGAGCAACCATTGGAAAAAAGTTGTTAGCTTTGATGTGTCAATTCTAGATAATACTAATTAATACATATAGATTCAAATGATTAGGTAACTCCCTTAATAACAACTTAATATAGTATATATAGATGCTAGTATCATCATCATTAAAGTATATTTATACATGTAAATGTCCATAAATAACTTATATAGTTGTATATGATGACTGTTTCAGATGGATGAGTATATTCCTTTAGCGAAGAGTTCTAATTTAGTACTAGAGAGTGTATACACAAATACTTCTAATCAAGCACGAAGTGAAGATAGAAGTCCAAGTCTATTAAAAAGTGATGTTTGGAATCACTTCAACAAAACTAGATCAATGGATGGAGTAAAGAAGGCTGAATGTAAATATTGTCATAAGATGTTGGCTTGGAGTTCAAAAGATAGAAGCTCTCATTTAAAGAGACATTTTGATTTTTGTAACAGAAAGAAGTTCGTATCAAGATGTCAAACATTTTTAGCCCTTAACCTAATGAGAGAGAAGAACAAAATGATTGCTACAACTTATGACAACAACATATCATGGTTTTTGATAGCTAATATGGTTATTGATGATGAACATCCACTCTCTATAGTTGACAACAAAAGATTTAGCATATTGGTAACCTCACTACAATTGACCTTCAAGATCCCAACTTGGAATACTTTAAAGAAAGACATTATGGAGATATAAGGGAATCAAAAGAAAGAAATTTTAAAAATATTTTGAGTATTAAAGGACAAGTTACTATTATAATAGACATATGGACAACCAATAACTAAAAGAAAGGTTATATGACGATGATGACATATTATATTGACAACGATTAGACTCTACGTAGTAGACTACATTTAATTTTTTAATTATGTTATTATTAATATTTGTTCATGTTTGTAAATGATAGGCTTATTTATGTGGCAACACCATATACATGTAAAAATTTGGCAACACTATTGGTTGATTGTTTATAGATTAAAATATCAACACCAAGTTATCTATTATAATGATCGATAATTATAGCATAAATGATGCGATTATTGACAAGGTCAAGAATAAGTTACAGGATGGGAGGTTGTTGGTTAGTGGGAGGTTGTTCCATATCTGTTGTTTTGTTCATATTATGAATTTAGTTGTGAAGGAAGGATTGGGGATGATAAAGGAAATAGTAGATTTGATTTGGGATATTGTAGTATATTAAAGTGCAACATCTAAAATAGTTGAAAATGTTGAAGATACTACATAACTACTATGCATTTTGAAGACAAAGAAGTTACTAATGGATTGTCCTACTAAATGGAACTCAGCCATAACAATGTTAAAGTCGACAATCCTATATGATGAGGCATTTACTAAGTTTAGACAAAGAGATTCTTAGTATAATTTTCTGCTAAGAGTTTCTAAATTATCTCAAAGATAATGGGATAGTATCCCATTAGACTCCACCTTACAAGAGCAACACAATGGTGTAGTAGAAAGGAGAAACCAAACCTTGTTAGATATGGTGAGGTCAATGATGAACTTAACAGATTTGCCAAAATCCTTCTAGGAATATGCACTCGAGACCACTGTTTATAAGTTAAACAAAGTCCCTTCAAAGTTAGTTGATGTTACTCCATATAATATGTGAACTAATAAGAAACCTTATGTTTCTCATATGAAAGTTTGGAGTTATTCGGCTTATGTGAAGCAGATTCAGTCAGATAAACTAAAAGCTAAATATGACAAGTGTCTATTTGTAGGATATCTTAAACAAATAATAGGATATCAATTCTACAATGTTTTGGAACAAAAGGTGTTTGTTTCAAAGTATGCTATCTTTTTAGAGAAAGAGATCCTTCTAAAAGAAGACAGTGGGAGCAAAATTAAATTCGTGGAAGTTCAAGATACTCAAATAGACGTAGAACAACTACTTAAACTCAAGACTATTGTTCATAATGATGAAACAATAGTTCAGCTTCTAATATGCAAGAAGTTCATAGGTCAAGTATGATACGTCATATTCCAGAGAGATGGATTTCATATAAATGTTCACTTCTTTTAAAAATGGATTTAGTGTCAACTTATTTATTTTATCATTTTATGCAAGATTAATATATAAATTCATTAAACTCTTTTTTCATTAAGCAATTGTGCTAATTAATTGAATGTTGTATTTATCATATGCAATATAATCTTTTTTTATTCGCTTCCTTTAAAAATGAAATCTTTTTTATCCATTTTATTATTTTATGTATGTTTAATATAAAAATTCATTAAAAACACATTTTTCATTAAGCAATTGTGCTAATTAAATGAATGTTGTATTTCTCATATATAATATATTATTTTTTGTTCAATTCCTTTAAAAATTAATTTAGTGTCAACTTATTCATTTTATCATTTTGTGTACGTTTAGTATATAAATTCATTAAGAAATCATTTTCACTAAACAATTTTGCTAATTAATCAAATGTTGCATTTCTCATATATAATATAATCTTTTTGATTCACTTCCTTTAAAAATGAATTTAGTTTCATTTTATTCATTTTATGTATATTTAATATATAAATTCATCAAAAATTCATTTTTATTAAGCAATTGTGTTAATTAATTGAATGTTGCATTTCTCATAAACAATATAATCTTTTTTTTGGTTCCTTCAAAAATGAATTTAAGTTTCAACTTATTCAATTCATTTTGTGTACATTTAACACATTAATTCATTAAAAATTTCATTTTTTTGTTAAGCAATTGTGCTAATTAAATGAATGTTGTATGTCTCATATATTATATAATCTTTTTTCAATTACTTTAAAATGAATTTATTTTCAACTTATTCATTTTAAAGTTTTATATATACATTTTAAAAAAATAAAAATAAAAATACAAGTTGAGCTCCAGGCTTAAATCCTAACGCATGGGCCTAGGCTTGGATCAAATTATTTTGGGCCACTACCAAGCCTAATAAAGTGTTGATATATACTCTACAGTCAATTGTTTGATTGTAGATTTAGTAACATAATTAAATGAAGCATTATTTTTTTTATATACCTTGTTAATTATATTTGATATTTTAATAGTAAAGGTTACCGTGCAATTAAAATTAAAATCATAATTATGAGCTTCAATTTGCTTTTATGCATTATTTTTAAATTGGTCATAGTTGTAAATTTATCACCACAAGATATTGATAGAATTATAAAACTAACATACATTATGTTTCCTTCTTATAAAGAAAGGAATTGATTTCATACAATAAAATATGAAGGTACTTAATCAAATGTGTGTCTGTGTATTTATTAGAGAATAAGTTCATTGAATTGACATGCTTATGAGGATCCCAAGTAAAATTTTACTTAGTGTTTGTAGATTTCTTTATTATGATAGTTGTCAAATTAATCTTTAGACTTGGAATTTCAAATTATCTGATGTGAGACTTCATATATTTTAATGTTACTTATAATTTATTTTATTTAAGGTAGTTTAGTCAGTAGTATTTAGATATAGTATAAACTATATAGAGATAACTGAGTAAGCCAATAAATGATTTGTCACTCTGAAGTAATTAAGAAGAATGTTAATTAATAGTGATTTAAAAATTTCTTTGATTAGAGTGAGTTGAGATTAAAAAAATATTTTCAAATGTCAATTATAAATCAATTACTAATTAGTAAGAATGAATATATTTGAATTTAAAAGAATATACACTAGTTCTATACTCTATGCCTAATTAGAATATTAGATGGTGAAAGAATTAAATTATACATCATATCTATGTATAGAGGGGTTGAGTTAAACCATTTTCACATTCTTAAAATATGAGTGGTCATGACATTTTTTTTAAAAAGGTAAAAGAATTTAGTAAGTCATTTGGTCATGACATATTGATAGATATTAATATTGATCTATGATTATTAGTTATTTAATGGAATGATTAAAGATAAATTTATAAGAGCTTTGATTTATGTTATTTTAATTATGAATTATAATAATAATATATAATCATTACTAACATATTATAAACTTAATGAATCATATATAAAAGAGTAGTTAAATAGAGAAAAAATAATTTAAATTAAGTTGGGCTTAATGGTAAAGTTTAAGAAACTTAAGAGATCAAATATGAGATATTTGATTTTAATAAAATTAAATTGTAATTATAATTAAGAAAGAAACTATGGCATCTTTTTCTATAAATAGGAAAAAGATATAAAGGAGTTAAAACGTTGTTAAAGGATAGAACTTGTGGTTGATAGTTTGAGAAGAACATTTATGCAAATCCTTTTATACCAAAAATTGTAAAAAAAATAATTTTGTTGCTACACGGTTTGTTTTCCAATATAAAGAGTTATCTCTCTCTATGTCATTTTGTTAGGACGCGAGGATAAAATCGGGGGGAACTAATCTTAGACTAAAGAATTGTCTTCTCATTAAACTTTATCGCGACGTTAACCTGTTGGAATGGATAATCTTGTTTGCTGATGAAGCGTGCCTCACATATATAAAAAACATGCTTTCTTATTTATTGATTGGAAAGGCAATAGAAGATTTATAAATATTCAAAAATCAGGATGAGAAATGAAGGCCACAAATAACAATTTATTTGAAGAAGAAAAGAATGTCAATATCCAACTATGAATCGGTTATTCTGACTGAATTATGTGAAAAGGCATTTTGGAACCATTAATTTTTCTCCGCAAGTTTACCTGTTCTGCTTTGTGAAAAGAATAAAACTAGCGCTTCCACTATATGGTATATGCTAAATATTTCGACTTCTTTTCTCTAATTTGTAATACCAAAAAAGGTCTAAAGACATCTCCAACCATTGCACTAATTTTTTATATCAAATTTGGTATAAAAAAGAATATTTTAAGAATTTTTTTACACTAAATTTGGTGTTACTTTAACCATTATACATCAAATTTTTATACCAAAATTTTTTCAAAGAATATATAACAATAATTTAGTTAATAATTAATTATTGTGGTAGTATAAATAATTAAATATAAATTAATTTAGTTATAATTTATATTTATACAATAATTTATATTTATTTATTTATTAAAATTAAAATTAAATCATTATTCTTAATTACTTGATACATATTTTATATTAAATTAATATTATTTAAAAATATATTTAATATTATTCTTAACATATTTTATTAATAAATTTATAAC
>JANZLD010000005.1:15094930-15108596 GCA_026413575.1 Erythroxylum carthagenense | reverse complement strand
TGGATCACCTTTAGAGATAGTCTCTTTTGGCTATTTAGGTTGATGTCTTCATACCGACACCTGGATCCTGGGTTTCGTGAAAGTCCCGGGAATAAAAAATTTTGTTTTCCGCTATCGGTACATGTGATGTACCTCCCGGGATTTTCCTACAGTCACCACCTCAATCACCGTAATGGGTTCATGCTTTAACCTTTCTCTTTTCCTTTTGATTTTACCTTTTCTTGTCATTTTTTGTTTCTTTTATGTGTTGTTTTCCTCTTTATATTGAGGACAATATGATGTCTATGTGTGGGGAGGTTTACATTTGTCATCATAAATGTAAATTTTGCATGTTCATGTTGTTAGTTTTTGTTTAGGTTGACATGGTGTGTATTATAGGAATGAATTGTGTGAATGCATCAATAAGATGTAACTTGGTGGGATTAGTGTAGCTTTGAACATAGTTTTTTAAGTTGTAAAGACATATTAGCTTGTGAAATTTATGTTCTAAGCATCTTTGATTCAATATGCATATTAATTAGGATATGACATTAGTCCGTTCACCTTAAGAAATTTGTTATATACATTTCTAATTATAAGTCAATTAAATAACTAGGATCATTAGTAACCTTTCATAAGGACAATTAGCTAATAGAAACGAAGTAGGCTACGTGAATTGTGAAAAAAAAAAGAAAATTTGTCTGTACCTTCAATAAATAACTATTCTGCCAGCCTCCAAGTTATGAATATAGTTAGTAGCCAATTGAGAATGTGATATAATTTAGTAATTAGGGACATCCATCACAAATGTTTGCCTTCAAGTCAAAAGGCTACAACCAAACCTATTAATAAAACGTGACCTAGTTGAGTAACTGGGGAACATTCATCATAAATATTTGCCTTATAAATGGTTGAAACGTTTCTCTATTGTGACATATTTTCTAAGACTATTATAAATGTCTAAAAAAATGAATCAAATAGTTGTAACTACTCTTTGTTAACATTCAAAATATCTGGAAGCAAAAATAGAGATTGGTTTCTTAATGATCGATGCATTGAATATTAAGAAATGGTTAATTGTTAAATAAATTACAGATAAAAAATCATCATAGCTTTAAGTACTACAAGCTCTTCTCCCGAATTACCCTTAATGGTATCAATTATCTGTCTTTGTTTCCTTCAAATTGAAGACGTACAGAGCCTAAGCCCCTTAAATAGAAAAGGTATCAATATCTGTGACATCATAAGCTCACATCAATGTTATATACATCCTTACTATCCTTAAACAATGATATACAAGGAAGTTTTGGTAATAAATATATATATATTCGATCCTATGTCAATATGGGATATTCGATTCATATGTCAATATGTTGAATCCCACAGACCCGAGAAGAAAATTTCTAAATCTCATTCATGTTGACCCCATTTAGCACTTCCATTTGCACACTCTGTACTACATCCTATATTATACATGGAATTAGGATTTAATGGTTATAACTCAAGAGAAAGTAATCAACCCTAGGATAGTCTAGAATTGACACTCCATTGTCACATAATCAACTAGGTTAGCATTAATGATAAGTAAAATCCCCTTTCTTATAAATTGGTAAATTCCTTAGGTTGATTTCTGTTGTGATTGCATATTGCTCACTTGTTAATACTTTTATGTTTAATTTCTGATTTGATTGGTTGAACTCAATTCCCGTGATTAATATCTATTATATCTTTTATTTTCAATTCTATAGTTTTTCTGGCCTTATATTTTTAGGATTAGATTACTTTATTTCCCTATGGGATCGACACCTTTAATACTACATTACGAACTGTGCACTTATGGAATATTGAAGGTTTACAATATTAAAACTTACCTTGATCAAATATGACGTTAGTCCATTCACCTTAGGAAATTTGTTATATTTTTAATTATAAGTCAATTAAATAAGTAGGATCATTAGTAACTTTTCATGAGGACAATTAGCTAAAAGAAATGAAGTAGGCTACGTAAATTGTTACAAAAGATAAAAATGTTTATGTATCTTTAATAAATAACTATTCCGTCGACCTTTAGGTTATGAATAGAATTAGTAGTTAGTTGAGAATGTGATATAGCTGAGAAATCAGGGAACATTCATCACAAATGTTTGCCTTTGTGTCAAAAGACTAGAATGATATTCTAACCAAACCTATTAATAATACGTGACATAGTTGATTAACTAGGGGACACTCATCAAAAATGTTTGCTTTTGAGTCAAAAGACTAGGTTAACGTTAAAGAAAATGAACAAAAACTATTGATATTTGAAAATAACAAGAATTTTAATGAAAAGCTACTTAGTGATAGTTACAATTTTGATTGGCTGCTAATTATCACTGTGTGAGTACAAGTGCTTAAGGTGAATGAATATGATATTAAGATCTTGATTAGTATGTATATTCACTCCAAAGTGCTTAGCCATATATTTAATATGTTAGAACAACTTGATTGATTATTGTTTGAAGTTAAATTAGTTTCGTGAAGTTAGATGCCATTATATCATTATTACATGTGCATGAATGTATGTGTTTCTGGTTTGAGCTTGAGCTTGAGTTTGTATTTGTTTTGTTTTTTTCTTGAGGACAAGAAAAAGTTAAGTGTTGGGATGTTGATAGTTGTAGTGTACATTATGTTTTGGTAGGTATTTTATCGTGTTTTTAGGTGTTGATTAAATGATTTGCACATGTTTAGCTTTAGAACTATGTTAATGTGATTGTGTGTTTGCGAATTTGATTGTTTCGTTGTTTAGAACATCATTTTGGACTTTCATTTTGTGCATTTGAGGTATTTTGACGTATTTATTATTGTACGAGCCAAGATAATAAAGATTAAAGTAAGTTGGAGCAAGCTTGGACAAAAAGGCTAGGTTACGATCGTGAGATGAGTGTCACAGTTGAGACAGAAGGTCTCCCCTAGAGTCACGATCATCATACCCTTATCAGAATCGTGATAGAGGAGGATCACACTAGGTCATAGTCGTGACATCTATTTCATGATCGATTTCTTTTACAATCGTGAAAGGAACTTGCCAAATGCGAGAATCTCCTACTATTTTGATATTTGAAGGGCCTTTTTAGAGTTTTTGGCTTAGGTAAAACCTAGTTTTTACCCCAAGTGACAAGAACTATATAAGAACATTAATGACCCTAACAAGACCTAGCCTTCATTTTCCAAATTGAGAAAGAGCCCAAGGAATATCAAGTAGGAGAGAAGAAAAGAGGAGCATCTGCAACTACTGCCAAGCCACTCCAATCTAGTCATTTCAAGTTCTTTTCTACTTTTTTTGTTTATTTACTTCATCTTGATATATGACTTGGGTTTGAGAATTTTGAATGTGTTGATGATGTTCTAATTTCATTGTGGGATATATTCTTGAATCATTTTGTGACTTAATTGCTTTTGATGTCAATGAAATGTTTAGGTATTGTGATATTTATGGTTTTCGCATACTTTGATAATAAATCGAGAGATTGAATTGATAGTAACATGATTAGATTAGGTAATGAGAATTAGCAACCTAACAGATCACATAAATATCAAATATATAATCATATGAAGAGAAATCTTATGTGAGGACCCGATTATCTAATAGATCGCTTAAGAACTAATTCAAAACGTAGGTTATTTTTGTTAATTGAGAGATAGCAAAATTAGAATTTCAGACTGAATTAGGGATTATTAGTTAGGGTAAAACAATTAGATCTTGAGAGAGAATAATCAACTCTTCAAAAAAATCTAGGATCGATAACGATTGAATGAAAAGTGGTTAAGGTAGCAAAATGAGAATAGAATGAATCCTATGTTCTCATAATTGATTGATCTTGTTTTATTGCAATTTCTCATTTGTTAAATGGTCAATGCTCTATTTGATTTAATTATTTTAATTTCAGAATTTTAATTTCAATCAACTCATGCTTATTTGCTTAATTTTATGGTTATTTTTATTTTCATTTAAATCACATTTTTACAACCTCAAACAAGGTTAAAATTCAATTAGTTTTAGCTAATTCCTTGTAGGATCGACACCTCAATTACTACAAGTTACAACTCGTATATTTGTAGAATATTAGGGGTTCTAAATTAGATCAAACTTGCTTAACATCATGAAACCTTGTGCTTAAAAATATTGTTAAATTACATATTTATATAACTACATGTTAGTCACTTTTGAGTAGTTGTGTGTTTGGTAATGTAAAATTAATCCTCATATTTTGACTGTCAACATACCGACCACGTACACCATGCAAAGTTTATTGCCATCCATCTATAAAAAAAATTGAGTGTTATACCACTCCTTCAAATTATCATTGTCACATGGAAAAATACTCGGTATATTGGTGACAATCTTGTGATACATAACTCCTGTTCTTGTTCCAGTTAAGTAAGGTTTGGTCATCCCAACACTATATAGGCAAACACTCATACTATATAATCGACGTGACCGCAAAAGAAATTCACCAATAAGTACTAATTATCAAGGATGATTTCCATTAAAGAAATATCTTAAACGTTTCTCTATTGACATAATTTCCAAGACTATTATAAATGTAAAAAAAAAATAGTGATTGGTTTCTTAAGGATCGATGCATTGAATATTAGGACATGGTCAATTATTAAACAAATTATGGATAAAAAATCATCATCGCTTTAAGTACTACAAGCCCCTCTCCCGAATTACCCTTAATGGTATCATTTATCTGTCTTTGTTTCCTTCAAATCGAAGATGTATAAAGCCTAAGCCCCTTAAATAGAAAAGGTCACAATATCTGTGACATCATAAGCTTAAATCAATGTTATATACATCCATACTATCCTTAAATAATGATGTTCAAGGAAGTTATGGTAATAAATATATATATTCGATCTCTTCTAATTAAATCTCATTCATGTTGACCCATCCAGCACTTCCATTTGCGCACTCTTTACTACATACTAATAAGTAGTATCTCTTGTCCTATCTTTTCCTTTGAGCATATTGTCTAAGCACACTATAGGATTGGAAAGGTTAATTTGTAGTTGCTAACTAGAATGTAATGAGACTCATCAAATCTAATGTATATAAATAGCTTAATATAATTATTCATTCCATTTATATGATGAAACTAAATGTGGCTACATAAAACGATGGGGATATCCTTTCCTAAGCCAAATTTCTTCAAATTTTGCAAACATAGTGTTGGGCCCGGGTCCCGGAACCCTATTCCCGAGGTGGCCCCTCGGGCTGCGCCCGCGACGGGCTACCCAAAGCGTCAGACCCAATCCCAACATCCATACAAAAGTCGATTCACATATGCAATTTCATACACAAACATCATACACACAATCATTCGAACTATGAATTAAATACCCCATAAACCAAGGGGCTTCATGCCATTACGATCTAAAAGAAATTCAACAAGTGTTATAACCATACATAATACAAAATAAGTCTAAATCCTAAAATACATGAAAATGCTCCATGATGATATGCTTGGAGGGCCAACCAAAATACTAACTTAATACAAAGCTCCTAACTATCTTGGAGTTTCCGAGGCCTTGCAAGATCAACGATCGTCTCGTTCTGCACCTGAGAAGTGGGAGATAATGGGGTGAGCTGCGAAGCTTAATGGCTTATACATTTATAGCCATTGGCAACGAGCTACATAATCAAGCATATACATTTATATACACAGGCATATAGCAAGTCATCAATTCATTCATTTCAATCATCTCAAGAATACGATTACACAATGCAACAATTCATCATGTATCATGCCCAACAAATCCATAATGAATGCACACAAATGGTTCGAGAGTTCAGTAAAAACGATCCGGATAAACCGAAGTTTATACCGTAAACTATCCGAGTCCGATTTCTCAAGGATCTCGTGGCCTCAAGCGGGCAGCCGGGAGGAGGCTATATGTCGACGTGCACGTAACTATCCATCCGTAACTCTCTTACCTAAACAAAGCACATAACGATTCATTTCATGCTCAAAGCATTTCATACTTTTATTATTTTCATTCATGTAAAATGCCATAATGCCTATCAGGGCAGTTCATAATCATGATTACAATGCATTTTCAATATTTCTCATAATTCAACACAAGCAGTGTCACACACATGCAAGCAAGCATACACATAGTGCCCATACAGACAACAACCATAAATATATTACCCACCTAAAATCGCTTGAGTATCCAACTCACGGTTGTCCTTCCTCTTAGGATTGGATCAGATCAGCTTGGTTTCCTATAGTAAACCAAGTCCCAAATCAAATAACAGTCAAAGGAAATATTCAATCAGCTTCGCAAAACAAAACGCTAATACTAATAATCTATAATCAACTTCCATCTAATTTCCTGAATCCTAAGAGGCAAATTCCGAACTTTCCTTTTTCATAAAACTTGTAGTCCTTTATTTCTAGATCTCAACGAATCCAAAATCACCTCATTTGGACATCCACAGCAAAAGATATGTCCAAAATACCAAAACACATCTTTGCTGGAAGCAGGATGCTCACCGCGACGAAGACACGTTTGCTGCGACGAGGGCTTCGCTCGCCGCGGCGAACGAGCCGCGCTCACCGCGACGAAGGCTTCACTCGTCGCGGCGAACAACCCAGGCTCGCCGCGGCGTGCATGCAAGCGTGCGCTACGGCGAAGGCCACCACGCCGCGACATGCTCCTCCCCACACGTCGCGGCGAACGTTAATTCACACGTCGCGACGTGCAGGCCTGGAGAACAACTCCGAAACTCGATTTTCCACCATTTTCCAACTTCATTCCTTCCCATTGGCAAAAACAACACATCTAACCCTTAGATCAAGTCCTCTACTACACTTCTAACCCATTCTAACCTTCCAATCTGTCACAAAATCAACAACCCAAGGATTTCTAAGCATTTTACTCCAAAAACCCTAAATCATCGATTCTACTCATAATAAGCTATCCTAAGGTTTAATCCAACCAAAAACAAGATTTAAAGGACTCAAACTTACTGGGTAATGCTCCAAACTGTTGAAAATCCCACGAACTCACAAGCCCTAATCTCTTCTTCCTCTTCCTCTATCGACGGCAACTCTCCTCTTTCTCTTCTCTTCTTTCTTTTTCCTTTCTTCTTTTCTAATTCTTTCTTTTAAACCTACAGGGATGGTCAATGACCAAAACACCCTTCTAGCAAAGCCTTAACCCATTCCAACTTAAGTAAACTTCCCAAAATGCCCTCACACATTTAATCCCTTAATTCCTATTTAAACCATATTTAATCTCAACTAAATGTCAATTATCCACTTCTATGTCCAATTTAATCCAAACTAAACCTTAAACACACAATTAACATAATCATGCTTAATAACATCAAATATAGATCATAAAAAAAATTTGGGGTCCAACACTTAGTACCACGTATGAATTCTTCCATGTCATTTACTCGTTGTATATTTAAAACAAGCATGAAAAATTTGCTTTTGGTATCACTCATTCATCATTAGATCTATATCACTTTGAAATAATGCCTGCCACTCGGTAACTTTCTCTACTTTGGAGACTCTTCAGACAACGCAACACATAATGACCACCCAAATATTTAGGAATGTTAAAGTGGTTTTGAGTAATCTTTCCGTGTATAATTTTTCTGTGTAATTAAATCCTTTCATCATACAATGTTTCAATTAGATATAGAGCATGAAATTAATATCCACTCTATTTTGAGTCTAATTATATTATTTCTCCTCCATTAGATACCGATTTAAATTAATGACATTTGTAAACTATTTACAAAGCATCATTTCACCTTGGCCAAAGATTTTTTGAATCAATACTAATCGAGAATAACGAAACATTCTAACTACTTTAGGGTGAAGAATCATATCTTGATCATTCAATTATCTCCATATAGTTCATGTTACATCGAATGAATATCGATTAAATGACCTATGATTAAATAGATCATAAGTAGTATCAAAACATAACAATCCCCATACAAGAGACCTTTAATAACCTCAAGTCAAATGATCACTTATACAATCATCACAATGAAAATTCCATAGACACATAAATAATATTCTAAATGAATTTCTCATATCGGGTTTGTTCAATGAACTTGTTCTCTAGCAAGCACCCACACATTTGTTTTCTCTATGCTTTAGCTTATGAGATCGATTACTTCCTTTCTAAGGAAAAAAAACGTGTGCTAGTCTTTTTATGTTCTATTAATGTCCAGTCTTAATAAAACAATGACTAGGAAAATTTAGGAATAATACATAGATGCAATATGAATCTCATTATTATAATCTCATTATAATTTCATTTGAAACGTACAATTATCCCATGGACTTTATCATATACATCTAAACATGTACAAGATAAAGAATACCTTTAAATAATTTGTCACTAAACTACAATCAAAGCGATTGGCTGTAAGGCATAAAACAACAATCTCCCATTTGCACTAAGCCAATCATTTAAATATCTCATATCATATCATCATATGATGATTATTCTACTGCTAAGGCAGTGGCTTAATGAGAGAATTCTACAAGATTCTCTATAGTGAACACTTGATTAAATCTTACAACTCCCATCTTAATTATCATCATAATTAAGAAAATATGCCTAAACACATTCTTGGATCTTTGATGGGATATTAGTTCTTTATGTATGCCCAATGGCTCTAATGTTCTACAGTATATTATTGTCTTGAATATTGTAAAGAAACTGTATCAAGTTCACTAAAGAACTTGTTGATCCAATTAATCATTTCCTCTAAACAAAAAATGTATTATGGCTTAATTAGCAACCATTTGCTACCTTGAAACTTTTTCAATCTTAAATTATATTGTTCTAAGTAAATAAACATTAATTAGGATTTACTTCTAAAGTTATATTCTTTTCATCTTAAACTCAAATATCAACTCACACATAGAATAATAAATATCTTTAATATTTCATAAGTATCTAATATCTTAAATACTAAACATCTTTAGTACATTATCTATGCACTTGGACTTAGAATAAGTTAACAACGACCAATCTATCTCTATAGATCTAAGTTCTATAATTAGGTTGTTAGCTTTTCATATCCAACAAGAGTTGTTCTTGGAAAATTATATATTTGACAATTGTAAGTTAGAACTTTTGTTCTCTGTGAGCAATATGTCTCCACATAGTCCTACTAAAGAGGACAACTATACTCCCACTTACCTTATTAGACGTGATAAATTTATAATCATCTCCAAAAAAAATTCTTTGAATTCATCATGAAAGTGAACCTTTCAATGTCTTGTAGCCTTTCAACTATACATCAAATGTATCATTAAAGGCATTAGTTCCAATTATATGTAATGATATAAGATTTGAACCTTTCAAATCCCTTCTTACTTCCACTACTTATCTTAAGAACTATTCTCCTATAAGTATACATTGAATCAAACAATTTGTTCAATGAATCTGTAAGATTATATCCAAACTTTTGGATATCTTTTAACCTATTATTATCCAATTTAGTTTTAAACTTAATGGATAATATATGCTTCAACCAAGCTTTACATTCTTGAATCATTAGCATTGATTCTTTCAAAGACTTAACATTTTATATCTAATACGAAATCTTACTAATTGATTCAATTGGAACTATAGAAGGTAAGTCATTATATTAGGCATTGCTATAAAAGAAATACTGTTGCATCATACAATATCTCATATTGTATTTTTACTCCATACATTAATTCATACTCTTATAAATTTAGTTATGAAGGTATTTACTAGAAAATCACATTCCATTTAGATAACCAAAAAATTTAAAACTCACCAAGTCGATGTCATCGAAATGCTTCAACATTCTCAATGCTTAATTGCTACTTAGATTCAAACAATTTGAATTTTTCAAAATTTAAATAATTATTTCATTTGATACGTATGACTATGTCATATAAAGTCATTAGTAATCTAATGAAATATAAGTATTATCCTTTTTATGAATTATTATTTTATCCAATACGTCACGTGTTTAAGATTTAACAGTTCAATACAATCATCATCCTTTCACCAAAGGTCAATTTGGTTATTCTTCAACTTGACAAGTTTCATATGATTCATAATCAAAATGATACACATATTCTTATATGTAACTTTATGATTCTCGTTTTGTTGATTTAACCAACATGACATAAAAAGATTGTCTCGATTATCCAACTTTTGATTATTTCCATTTATGTTAAGTATAAGTCTCCTTTGATCCAATATATATACAAACTATTTACATAAACTTGGATCAATTACTTTGACTTAACAATCTATTTGTAACAATGCAAAGAAAATTACAATAATGTTGAATCTAAATTCAGTATCGAATACTCATAAGCATGAATTAGAAATATATATGATCTCTATCATATCGCATATAGGCAAGAAAATTATGCAATTGTTTTCTTTTAATGACAACTATTATCATACTGTTGCTAAGCCTTTAATTGTAGTCCACAATTATGCTTTTAGTAGGTTAAATTAAGTGAAATAATTTCAACAAAGTACTATACCTTTCAACCCTGCTCTATGTAATGCCTTGCATTTTGCTATCATGGTGTTGACATATATCTTACATGTCGTTGTCAAATTTTATGAGACATTAGTTAACTCAAAATGTCAATATATTTTTTCATCTATATGATTTTGACATATCTCTACAACTTTGTCGCCATATCCTCAATAGGGATTATAGCAAAAGTGTATAATGAACATACAATTTTCTATCTAAGTTTTGAGAATTTGTCTCAAAAATATCCTATGTCCAAGAACTTGGGTTCACTAACTTAGCATCAAATATACTAAACAAGGTAAGTTTTATTCATAAAAAATAAATTTAAGAAAGCAAGTAATCAATTATTTGTTATGACTACCAAATAAGATTAGAACTTTAATCATGCATTTGGTTACTCCCACTATTTTATTAGAAATAATAGTCTTCACTACTATTCAGAAAGATTACTCTAATATTTCTAGTAGACTAGGATCCCATTCAAATATAGTTGATCTTGAGTTTGCTCAACAAACCAACTAGACTTAAATTAGGTAGAAAATAACTTTATCAATCACATCTCATGTGACTCCTAGATTCATTAGATGACAACTCTTGCCAAAATATGTCTTATATATTGTTCCTAACTTTGCCTCTAAATTCATGCGATTATGAGTTTACTCATCCATATCACACAAATTTAGTTAAGTAGAACTCATTATCATAAGATTAAACATGTTCGGGTTAAAGCAAAGTTTTTTCAACAAGCCTACAATAAACAGAACTCTAGTATTCAACTTATGCACTTATAATCAAATTATATGCATAAAACATCAAGTTTCATTTGATTCTAGTTATTGATCTTCATAATATAAAATAACATTTCCGTCTCCTTAGAAAAATTAAATTAGATTAAAACTATTGATTCCTAAATAAATTAAATTCATATTCTGAATAGAAATTTAATTTGATTTGAAAACAATGTTTTAAATCCAATTGGAAACCATTTCCAATTTATCTTGAACCCTTGGACAAAATTTAACTGAAAACAATTTTTAGTAAATTATTCTTCTTTCTTAGTATAATTTAGAAAAACTCCTTTATCAAATTTACATAAGTAAGTCTTTCTAATCCGATTAAAAAATTTCTAATCTAAATAGAAATTACAATTTTTAATCTCATTAGAAATTCCTATTCCTTAATTAGAAAACTATTTTCTAATACTAAAAGGAAACTTCTTTCAAGTATAATTAAGAAACTATTTTATGTTATTTATTCATAAATTAATTTCTTGATCAATTAGAAAATCTTTCCTTAACAATTAAAAACTATTTTTGAAATATTAAAGAAATCATATTTTTAATTAATAAATTAAAACACTTTTCAAAAATTAATCAAGAAACATTTCTCTTTCTAATAAATCAAGAAACTTATTATTTATAAATAAAGAAACAATTTCTAAATAAAATGAATAATAATTCTCTAAACAAATAAAATTATAGATTTAATTTATCTCAATTAAATTGAAATAAATAAATTAATTAACAAACAACTTTCTTAGTAACTTAAGAAAACATTTTTCTAATTTCAAGAAGTCTAATTAGTTAATTTCAATATAAGTGAAAATAATTAATTTTTAGAAACAACTTTTCTAATTTATTAATTTCAATCTAATTGAAACTAATTAATTCTAATTTTAAGAACTACTTTTCCAAAATTAATTAGGAATCAATATAATTATTAATCTTAATAATATTAAGAAAAATAATTACTTTAATTTTGAAATTAAATTTTAAATTTAAAACTCCTTTTTTAAAAAAATATTTGGTTATGGGTTATTTTAGAGCTAAATTACACCTAATTTAGGATCCAAACAAGTCCAAAACCAAGTTTGGAATACCTTATTCCAACATTCAAACAACCCTTATGCTATTACTATAATGGACTTATCCTTATGACTAAACAAATTCATTCAAAACTTGTGTCCAAACACTGTTAGTCTTAAACATGTTTCTACTTCTTCTTCATCTTATTCTCATAATAAGAGAAAAACCTTAGCAGCCATCTACCTTAAAACAATTGCTGCCATAAGCCATTAGCTACAGGCGTAATGCCGCTGGTTTTGGTTGATAAAACGATGGGCAATTAACGCCCACGATGAAGCTTCTAGAAAGAGTTGGTATAAGATGCCACTGAGGGCCCCATTAAGTTGAGCTTCATGAGATGGAGCTAGTTGTTGGCATTTCATTTGAAGGTCGCTGCAACCTTCTTAAAAGAGGTGGTATTAGATGCCACTAAGGGCCCCATCGAGTTGAGCTTCATGAGATGGAGCTAGTTGCTACGATTCTGTCTGCTAAAGAAGGCTGCAGCTACCTGCAGACGGAACCGCAGCAAATAGCTCCATCTCATAAAGCTCAACTCGGTGGGGCCTTCAGTGGCATCTCATACCACCTCTTTCTAGAAGCTTCGTCACCTTTGATGAGTGTTAATTGCCCATCGTTTTATCAACCAACAACTGCGGCATTACGTTATTGGTGAAGACTCTTATCGTTTTATCAATGAACACCAACGGCATTATGCCACTGGTGAAGACTCCACTAATCTTTTTTTAATGCTTTCCATAATTTTTCAAGAATCTTATTCAATTAGCATACATAGATTCAATTTTTCCAATAAAAAAGCATTCATTCTATTTTTGTTTTAGAGGATTTTTTTTCCAAAACTAAAGAAAGCACAACACCAATTCCCAACAGCCACAAAATAAATCCTTATCACACAATTTAATCAAATCATAGAATTAAATTTTGTCTCTAATACTACTACTAGGAAACCGGGTTGAGATATGATCTCGACTGTAGTGGAATAATCACAAAACTTTTTTGTAACTTTTGATTTTCTGAAAATCAAGATATACTTAATTCTATAAACTGATCAACACAAATTATAATAAAGCGAAAATTTAATTCGTACCTTATTCTGAAGCTTAATCTTTGTCTTGTCGTATGCCTCAAATGTAGGAAAATCCCGGGATGTACATCACATGTACAAGGTGCGAAAAACAAAAATTTTTGTCGCCGGGACCTTCCCGAAGGCCAGGATCTATGTGTCGGTATGAAGACTCAAACCTAAACAGCCAATAGAGACTGTCTCTAAAGG
>JANZLD010000005.1:15040775-15061353 GCA_026413575.1 Erythroxylum carthagenense | reverse complement strand
AATTAATTGGTTTCAAACTAAAACTTCTAATCTTTAAAATTTTCGAAATTTTATTAATTTTTAATTTTAAGAAAAACTCATCTCAAGCTTTTGTTAAAAAATAATGGGGAAACATAAGTGATATAAACATCACATGTCAATTAATCATATGCTACTAATATGATAACCTAATTCAATTCTTAAATTCGGTTTAAATCAATTAAATTAGGTTGAAACCAATACTTTAAAATAATTATAATAAATTATTAATTTAAGTCAAGTTTAATTAATTCAATCCGAATTTAAAAGTGAGTCAGGTAGTTTTATTAACATCATTTAATTGGTTTATGAGTAATATTTACGTCACTTCTATTTTCTTATTATTTTAATAAAAAATAAACTAAAAGATTTTTGAAAAAATAAAAATTTTAAAAATATGAGATTTTTAATTTATTTAAATTAGAAAAGAATGCCACATCTGCTTTATCCTAAATTTTAGTTATACTAAAATAAAAGTGTAATAAGAATTTATAATATATGTTAATAATCAAAGCACCACCTGGTCCCCCAAGGTTATTAAAAATAAAAAAATTATTTTTAATATATATATATATAACGGAGTTATTTAACGGTCAGTGGTATACTGAGCCTCTCAAATTTTAAAAAAATTAATATTCGGGCCCTCCTATATTAAATTTCTGGCTCCGTCAATATTAATAATAATAGTAGATATTATTGAACTTATGATTGATTACATTTAGATTTCGATGTTAGTCTTCCATCACGTGGTTTATGAAAAAAAAAATAAGTACCTTATCCACATTAGAGGTATTGAAGATAAATTTTCATAAAAACCATCTAATTATTTTCAAGAGTTAAGGTTAGGTTCATTATAAGGGAGAGGCTCCGATAATTATCTACATCCAAATTATTGTTTAATTTTAATTTATTAATTTATCTGAAATATATGTTTGATAAATTTTGCTGCAGTCAAAAAATTAATGTGTGTGAAGAATAGAGAAAATGGTTACAATTGAACATTACCTCATCACATGTATTAAAGTTTTCAATTACATGTAACTTAAAATCTACTCTCAGTGAGTATAGTCTTTATTAATGTATACATATATAAATATATATAATATTAGAGCATTAAAATCATGTTATCGGTATAATTCAATCTCAAGTCGAACTTGGTTGTTAAGGACAAAGTAAGTGCATGCTTTGCACCATCTGAACTCGACCCGAGTTCTGCAGTTGGATTCGGGTAAGGTCTGCGACGAGACCGAAGGAGGGAAGACTTTTCTCCTTTTGTTTCCAAACCTGAGCTTTGGACGTAAAACCTCAGCTTCGGACCACCATAAAATCTAGCGTTCAAGCTCCTCGTTGTTCCTATATAAGACGAGTCTCAGCAATTTTTGAGAACAAAACTCTATAATAAAAGGGCAAAATTGAAATTGAAAAGGCAACAGAATCTCTTGTAAATCTAGTTGATTTGATCAGTGTTGTGCAAATTCGGTCCGTCTTATTTATCGTAATATAGGGGTTGGGGTTCTTTTGTCAATTTTAGAGAAAATGGATGAGTAATTACGATCGTTGTTCTCAGTGATACACTACCCGACAGTGAACTCAAGATTCCAAATTTAGAAGCGCTGATCCAGTCTAAAGTTTGATACTTTAGAGGTTAGTTTGCATTTTTTTTCTTGTTAATGTACTTTGGAATTTGATTATTTGCTTTTGTCTAAGGAGTTCTATGTCATTGTTCTGTTGTCTCCTTGCTTCAGATGTTTCTTCCTGTGTCTGTCTGTTGAATTTAGTATAACTGGAATGTGGGTTTGATGGGTTAATTTGTTCTCTTTTGTATTTATTTAATTACCTTGATTAAAGGTCTTTGCTTTGTGTTTTCAGTTGGGTCGGGGTCAGTTCGATTTTTTGAACTGTAACCATGGCGACGAGTAATTGGGAAGCTGATAAAATGTATGTATAATTTCCCTTGAAAGTTATTGGTGACTACTTGTTATTAGTTGATCTATGTGTTTATTGATTTCCCACCATAGGGGTTTTTGTAACTTTTGCTGGTAATGATCCATATCGTAGGCTTGATGTTTATATATATGACTATTTGGTGAAGAAGAAGCTCCATGCCACCGCAAAGTCATTCATGACTGAAGGAAAAGTTTCCCCGGACCCTGTAGGTAATGATGATAATTGTGACTATTTATATTTTTCTAAATTTAGAGTAATGGAATGTGCAAGTTTTGGGTGACAATGGTTTGCTTTGAATGATATGTTGCAAATGAATGTTTATAGCTTGGTTTCAATTGGCTACCACTTCAAAACTGTGCCAAAAGGGTTCGTTTTTTCAATTAACTTCTGGCTTTATATGCAGCAATTGATGCCCCAGGAGGGTTTCTTTTCGAATGGTGGTCTGTCTTCTGGGACATTTTTATTGCACGGACAAATGAGAAACATTCAGAGCCTGCTGCAGCATATATGGAGGTGACTTCATAGATTTCTAATTAGAACTGTAGTAGTGCTATCTGATTGTGCACAATGTTGATGCGTTCTTTATGTACAGGCACAACAAGTAAAAGCAAAAGAACAACAACAGCTGCAAATGCAGCAGTTGCAACTAATGCGTCAAGCTCAGTTACAACGGGGAGTTGCAAACACTCCACCTCTTGGTGGGCCTGTAAACTCTTTAAGTTCTGACGGAATGTTGGGGCAATCAAATGCTAGTGCAATGGCAGCAAAAATATATGAGGAACGTATGAAACATCCTAATCCAGTGGATTCTGATACATCTCAACCTCTTCTTGATGCAAGGATGGCCATCCTAAAATCACCTACAAACCATCCTGGGTAATTTCAGCTGTAATGTTTAGTAGAACATCTACATAATTCTTGCATGTTGACTTTTTTGTACTATCACAGCCAGTTGGTCCAAGGAAATCCTGGAAGTGTGACTGCTGCATTGCAGCAGATGCAGGTACAAACTGAGCAGCACAACATAACACTTCAACACATTTTACTTCAAGTGCTTCAACATCTTGGATGCTCTTTAGTTGCCTTCTTAGTTGGAGTGATTTATTGATTTGTTTCTCAACTTTCAGGATGTGAAAGGTGATGTTAGCTCCGGTGCTCGAAGATCCTTACCTATGGCTCCTTCAACTTATGGACCTGGGATGATACAGTCCAGACCTGGAATAGGAAATGCAGGTAGGTTTACCTCGTTGTGAATGGTAAATAAGATTTTAAGATGCAGATACTTATGTGCACCTTTATCTTGTTAGATAATTATTGATATTGTGTATCAAAGTTCTGGACAGCAGACTTTTTAGAGGAAGTTACTAAATGAGATGAAAAAGGATGAGAATCTCTTCTTTCCTTACCATCCAATGCAATGCCTACTCACCAATTAACATGTCACTCCAATTCATTGCACTGGATTCTTTTGTCAAAAGTGGGTGAAAGAGAGAGGATTTACCCTTGACTTGTTGCATTTCAGCAATTTGGAGATGGAAACGATGTTGGGTACTGCCTTTGTGTGTGTGTGTGTGTGTGTGAGAGAGAGAGAGAGAGAGAGAGAGAGAGAGGGAGCTTGATGATTTTTGGGATGAAAAAGGAGGTCAATCTCTGAATGTTCTACTTGAGCTGCATATCTTGCAAATTCCAAAATTTATCATCTTATGTTCTTCCTTCTAAGAATGGGTTGCGTTTCCATATTTTTTCACTGGCTGAGGCTTAGGAGAGTAGCGAAGGTCAAGCTAGATTTTAAGAACTATATTCCCGAGAAAGAACATTCAGTGCATGTGTTGTTATTATTTCTACATAATACAAAAAATCAGGTGAGCATCTACCTCAGCTGCATTGGCATGATTTTACTAATTGAGCATTTATAGCTTCTAGATAATGGAAAAAATAGCTGCCAAAATTATTCTTGTTGGTTGGCCTGCGCTACAAAAGTAAAACCTTTTGGAGTAGTTTGTTTCCTGGGTTTTTCCAACTCAAAGATTTTCTTATTCATTTATGTTCCTTTATCATTCAGGATTGAACCCTGGGGTCAGTGACCTTCCTTTAAAGGGGTGGCCATTAACTGTAAGTTCATTGTGGAGCAATTTTTGCAAAGGGAACCATTTAAAATATCAAATTAGTTATTACAACAAACTGTGTTCTCTACAATGCAGGGACTTGAGCAGATTCGACCAAGTTTGGGTGGACAAGTTCAAAGACCTCTTCTACATGGTGCAAGCCAGTTTCAGCTTTTGCCTCAGCAACAACAACAACAGCTTTTGGCACAGGTTCAGGCACAAAGTAATCATGCTACTTTACCATCACATGGAGAAATAGATCCACGAAAACTTGTTGGATTACCTCGAGCCACTTTACATGGTAAAGATGGCCAAGCAAGTGTTAATGATGGTTCTATCGGTTCTCCAATGCAATCAACTTCATCTAAGGTAAGCTTTTATTCCTGTTACCAGCGTACATAAAATAGCCTCAAGGATATCTATATCAGATTCTTTGATGTTCTAGTAAGAACAATGAATTGCTATGTGCTGAATGTATCTTAAAGCAGATAAACGTGCCACAGATGCAATCGTCCTCTCAACAACAAGATACTTTGCAGCCACAGCAAGCACAGCAGGTTTTTCATTGTGATCTGACATCATAGTATCAATTTTTTTTCTTGGGTTTGAGTTTAAAGATATTTGAACTTTACATGCTTGAGAAGCAAGAATCAATTTGGAGTTCGAAAATTAATCATTGACACCTGTATGTGATGTCTCAGAATAATCGAAAGAGGAAAGGCCCTTCGTCTTCTGGAGCTGCTAATAGTACTGGCACAGGAAACACAGTAGGTCCTTCGCCTAATTCTCAACCATCAACTCCATCAACTCATACTCATGGTGATGGAATTGCAACGGGAAATCTGCAGCATGCTAATAGCACATCAAAAGGCTTGATGATGTATAATAATGATGGTACAGGAACTCTTGCATCATCCACAAACCAGCTGGTATGTAGTCCTTTTAAATTTTTGACCTGAAAATGGAAGTGTTTAAGAAATATTTGGTAGCTACACTACTCTTCCAGATTGGAAGTTTTTATGACTTGCAAAGTGCATTTGCCACTCTAGATATTAATTGTCATTATCAGTCAAGTCAGTACAAAAAAGTTCTTGATATTCAATCGTCTAGCAAGATCAAGCCTCGTGCATTTTTTATGATTTCTTTGTGCATGTAGGTCTTCACTGATGTTAGTTAGCCTAACAATGCTAGTACATAAGCATTGAGTTGGGTGTGCCTCTACTGTCTGCAGTTAGCAGAGTCATTAACGTTCGAAACAATTGATTGTCCACTTAATCTGATACTACTTGCTTGATTATAAGTGGGCATTGGGCTCATATCTGCATATCATGTTCTATTACTATTTTGTGCTTGTCATGAGTAGTCCATTGGAGTTGCTATGCAAATTTGAGATTTCAGGACACAATTATTGCCTATCCCTAATTTTGTTTCTCATGCAGGAGGACATTGATCACTTTGCAGACTTTGCCTCCTTGGATGATAATGTGGAGTCATTTCTTTCACCAGATGATGGAGATGGAAGAGATTTGTTTGGCACATTGAAGAAGGGCACTTCTGAACATGTCCCAGAATCTTCAAAGGGTTAGCTACATTTTTATTTGCTTGCATCTTTGCTTGACTATGTTGACCAAAAGAATGAGTATGTTCTCGTATTCTCAGGCTTGTCATTTAATGAAGTTGGTTCCTTGCGGAAAAGTAATAACAAAGTTGTTTGCTGTCATTTCTCTACTGATGGAAAGTTGTTAGCCAGTGCTGGGCATGACAAAAAGGTATTGGGTTCTACCCCAATATCCAAGTTGGTTATTAGATCATCTCTTGCTATTTCTGCATTATAGTTTAATCGCAGGGTTGCTAATTGAATGATGTATCCTTTTATTTGGAAATTCCAAGAAGCTTATCAGATCCACCTGTAAACATTGTTCATAATCACATAATTATTCTCTTCTTTTAAATTCTTCCTATCTGACTTCTTATGATCATACACTTATAAAAACCATCATGCTTTTCAATGGAGGTGCATGGAATGATTTTGAATAATGCTCAAGCTTTTTGTGAATTTATATGGCTGATTTCCTGTAACTGGATCAAGCAGATTTACCCTTACAGTAGGTCCTACCTTTTGTAGCTCAACCTCCTCTTTTGCTACCATCATGAGGACCTTGTTTTTTGTTTCTCTTTTGTTGTTGAACGCTTCTTGTCAAAGTTAGTGAACCTTTTCTCCAAAACTCCTGATGTGCTGTTATATTGAGGAAATATAAACCATCTTCCTGAAAAACTTGACAGATATACCAGCAAATTATTTTCGAGGACATTTCATGCAATTTCACAATTATCGTCCTTTAAGATTGGATAGGACAACCAGAACATGGCAAAAAGGGGGGTGACAGTTTAGGATTCATCTATTAAAACTTGGATGGTTTGATTGCATATTTTCCTTTATAAACTTTCAAGGATGATTATGGTTGTTATAAACAACTATAAGACCTAGGAACAAATGTATCATTGATAGCAATGATGTGGATACTAATGTTTTTGTGTCAATAGGTTGTGTTTTGGAACATGGAAACTCTGCAAAGTGAATGCACTCCGGAAGAACACAACCACATAATTACTGATGTCCGTTTCAGACCAAATTCAACTCAGCTAGCAACGTCTTCATTTGATACAACCGTGCGACTATGGGATGGGGCAGATGTAAATTTCTTCCACCTTTGTTTTCTTCTATGGTGTTATTTACTATTTGTGAGTGGCTAAATTTTTTTTCAGGATTTTTATTATAACATCAGTTTGCATTTTTTTTGTCGACTTCATGTTGATGAGCACAGTTAGTTTCTGTTCTTTGAAAGATCTAAAGAACTTGGTTTCAGTGACCTCTGTTTATTTGTTTGAAGAGTTCCAGAACGAGATGTAAAGTTTTTAATTTAACTTCTGCTAGTTGTCCTGTATACTATAGGCAACTAATGAAGCTCATATTTTGCAGCCAAGATTTTCCATGCAAATATTTAAAGGTCATACGTCTCAAGTGATGTCCCTTGATTTCCACCCTAAGAAGCATGAGCTGTTCTGCTCCTCTGACAGTAACAACGAGATCCGCTTCTGGAATATCACACAATATTCTTCCACTCGCATTTCCAAGGCCAGCTTTATATCTTGTTTTGCTATTTTTAACTTATTTTCTTGAAGTTATAATGTAATTTCTCACCTGCTCTGACTCTCACTTATATTGAGGAGCAGGGAGGTAATGTTCAGGTTAGATTTCAACCAAGAATTGGACACGTTCTAGCTGCAGCATCAGAGAATGTTGTGTCCATATTTGATGTTGAGACTGACCGTCGGACACATACATTACAGGTACTAATCTTCAGTTTACAAGAAGTCAATAGAAAACACATCTACTGCTTCTTCCCTTGGTATATGACTTATTTCAAAGTTCTGACACCTTCGAATGCTTAGGGCCACTCCACTGAGGTGCACTCAGTTTGTTGGGACGTAAGTGGAGATTACTTGGCATCTGTTAGTCAAGAGTCTGTCAAAGTGTGGTCATTGGCCTCTGGAGAGTGCATTCATGAACTCAATTCAAGTGGGAACAAGTTTCATTCCTGTGCCTTTCATCCAAACTACTCTACTCTCTTGGTCATTGGAGGCTACCAGGTACTATACTTTTTCAACTTGTGATATGCTTGTTTGTGTTATAAGCTCTTGTTGGATTTTTTTGTCATTTATAGATGAGAGCATATCCCTGTGTTTGGTGCTCTTTTGTGTCTATGAATTGGATGGATAGGATGATTCATAATTAAGTGAAGTCACTTCCAACTTAACCATCTTGTTTCGGTCAAGTGGCTTCAATTCCAAGATGTTTATTGTCCAAGTTGTAGGAAAGTAAATTATTCCCTTACCTTTAAGGAATGTGCAATGGATATTTCTTTCTGGAAATATTTTTGAGGTCATTTATCCCAAAGCAAAAATGGTTTATTTGTTGTAGTTTATAAGTGTTATAGTGGCTAATGTTATCCACTTTGTAAACTATCATTCTCGTGCAGTCATTGGAACTGTGGAACATGGCTGAGAACAAATGTATGACCATGACGGCTCATGAAGGCGTTATATCAGCTCTGGCACAATCACCGGTTACTGGGATGGTTGCTTCTGCAAGTCATGACAAGACTGTGAAGATATGGAAGTAAACCTGCGATTTGGTGCCCCAAAATCCATGAATATCAAGTATGTGTAGTCTATATATAAGCTTAGAACTGTGATCCTGGAGAAGAAAGTAGGAAATAACGTACGATTGTCTCTTCAATTCCATTATTTATCTTTACTTCATAAAAGGGTTTGAGGTTCCTTGCAGTGGGGTTCTTGCATGTTTGATGGTTGCTAAAATGTTTGTTAAGAGGCTTTCACACAATATTATTGGTCACTTGATTTCAGAGATTTCCAGTAAAACGTTTCATTTTGTAGGGCTTCCTCGTCCCTTGATGGATTAGATAGATAAAGTCAAAGACTCATTTAATGTACGAGTTTGTGGAACTCTTATCTTATGATTCCCCATTTGATATCATCTTCATTTTTTGCAAAGAAATACCTACGAGATGATTCAGGAATTGGGATTTTGGGAGTCTGATCTGATTGATAATATGATAGTATGCTAGAGGCAGTCAAAACTGTACGAACATGGAGTTGCGCGTGGAGCACCGATTCGGCAACAGGAGCGTGGTGGTTATTGTGGACTAGAAAATAAATGTTGAGAGCGATAATTATGAAATAATGAGACTGCACTTTCCACTTGGCCACTTCAAAAAGGGTATCCAATGTTTTTTCTCGTCATATCGTCCAGCGAGATAATGTCGCGAATGATACTCGTACTTGTGGTTGGTGTTTCTTCATTCTTCATCTCGCTTTTGCTTTTGCCTTTTAGATTATTACTAGTTTCTCTAACTTTACGGATTTTATTCTATATTAATTGAATAATTTAGAAATGTAACATTAAACTAAATACTTTATTCTATATTTTATAATATTAATTAAATGAGCGTGACTTATTATTCATTAATTATATATAAAACATATCAAGAAATTGAGGTTGAAGAAGAAAAAATGCATTTAATTTCTCACGAGATTATGTAAATCCATCCATGTCCCAAGTTCCAAGTCCCAACCCTACTCTGCCCTACACCTACGCCTTTATTCTGATTTCTTCCTCACTCTCCCTCCATTCCTCTCCTGCCAAACGCACACTTTACTTTGCTCTCTCCTTCTCCCCGCCCTAACAAACAACTGCCTAAACCACCTTTGTACTTCTCCTGAAACCTTCTCTTATCACTCTTCTTTCTTATTCTTTCACTCCATGAGATATATAGAGATACGAGATAGTTGAAAGGTCGACAAAATGGGCAAGTACATGAAGAAGGCCAAAACGGCAGGTGAAGTCGCCGTAATGGACCTCTCTCTCGGCGTCCGTACACGAGCCAAGACTCTCGCCCTCCAGCGCCAAGCTCACCTCAACACTTCCCCCGTCTCCGCCGGTTACCTCCAGCTCCGGAGCCGCCGCCTCGAGAAACTCCCTATCCTTTTGCATGATTCCAAGCCCCAAGGTTACGCACTCGACAACGGCAATCAACAATCTAGCCCTGACCCTATTCGCAAACCTTTTGCTGATTCTGGACAAAAGGAGGAGGAGGATGGCCGAACAAATAAAGGAGAGTTGATTCCAGAATATGCCAGCCAGAAGGCTGAGAGCAACGATTTGGGTGCTGAAGCTTCTTTTGGGGAGAATTTTTTGGAGATTGAAGGTAGAGATAGGTGGGTTTTCCCTCCCTTTTGTTAATACCCAAAACTGATTTTTCAACTCTTTGGATGCTTTTGCTTTTGATTTTTAAATTTTACGAGTTTTTCTTTTTCTGTCTTAGCAATTTGGGGATTTGAATTTGATTATAGTTATAATGATTTTGGTATTTGTTTTGCTCCCTTTTGTATTCATTTTTAAAATCATTTTCCGTATTATAGCGTCTTCTCGTGAATTAAGCTTCTTAGGCATTTGTTTCCCGCTTTGAATTTTAAGTCGAATGTTGCATTGAAATCGTACTTCGTTTTCAGCCTATATTCCTTTAGTAAGTTTCTCTCATACTCCGAAATATATATTTCCACTACTTGTTCTGTCAATGTTTTATTTTTCTGATCTCTGAAATTTTCGCTGTACTGTTCCCTGACTTTGTTTTTAAGAACTCGATATTCCTTTATTTTTTATCCTAATTTATGTTTAGTTGACGACTTGGTGATTTAACTGAACAGAAAGTGTTTGTTAAACCTTTTAATATTCTATAACTTCCATGTCTGAGCGGGCTATAACATTCATGTGACATCTTAGCGTTTAACATGAGTAGTTTATAAAGTTAGTTGTCTCATTGTCTGATTTATATCTACGACCCTGGTGTGAGTAAGAAAACAGTAGCTCATACATGTTACTATATTGCCTTTGCTTTGAACTTGATCATCGTCACCCATTTCTATAACTTGAGTGGTTTTTGATGCAAGCTTCACGGCTTTAGCATGTCCATGATGCGTCTTTATCTTTCAATATTAAAAGGGGATGACATTCCACTATTTTTAATTAAACAATCAAATCTCTTTTAGCTTTTTACATTAATTTGTTCCTTTCTTGAATTTTAAAGTTATCTCGTACTCAGCATAATTGTAGAAGTGCTGATATTGTATCGTAGGAAGTTATGTTGCTCACAGAAATTTGTTAATTAGAATTGGTTTGGCAGGTATCCATGTGATGCAAAGTTAATGTGCTAATATTTACAAGTAGTCATTAATCTTTTTGTCTTCAAACACTTCACATGCATTGAATCTCTTCTTCTTTTCTGATTTACTGGTTTTTCTCTGGTCACATCATAAGGATGGATATAGAATGGAAAAGACAAAGATTGGATGTATGAGATGAATAATCTTATTACGTAACACTCAAAAAACTTGTGGTTAAAGGCTAGTATCACAGGGGAGAAAGATTTTACGTCCCCTTGCATACTGATTACTGAGATCAGCTTGTGGATCTTTACAATGTTCTTTAGCAGTTGTAAAGTATTCATGATTTAAAAAGCCTGCATCTTCTTGTGGTATCTTCAATGTCTACTTTAAGTCTTTTCAAGTGATTTGCTGTTTATGGTCGATATGTTACTGTTACCTTCGCAGAAATTTATGTGGGTTGTCTGCCATTTAGCATGATTTAGATAGTGGGCTTGGCGGTAAAAATAACAGTACATCTCTAAGAAGTTTTTTTAAGGAGTAATCTTTTCGATTCTGTTTGCCATTTTTCATGTTAACGCCATTTGCATGAGATAAATTGTTATTTACGGTTTTTGGTGCAGTCAATAAGATAGTCAACCAGTCCAAACACGCATTATGTATGTCTCTATGGATTTTTCAGTTATATTGCAACTCGTCTTATGTCTTTTTTCTTTTTTTGTTGTTACAGGAGCACAAGGGAATCCACTCCTTGCAGTTTGATAAGGGATCCAGAAACCATAAGAACCCCTGGTTCCACTACTAAGCCTTCCAGTTCAACTGAAGCTCGCAGGATAATCCTGAACTCAATGCATGGCCACGCTCCAACAGCTCGTGAAATGAATGAATTCTTTGCTGAAGCTGAAGAAGGGCTACGGAAACAATTTATTGAGAAGTATAGCTACTACTACTTATAGAGCATCTTTTCAAGAATCTTCATATTTTCCAACTGCAAAGCCTACCTTTGGTATCTTATCAGCTAACACAGAAAAAAAAAATTTTGCAACTAATTACAGGTACAACTTTGACCCCCTTAAAGACAAGCCAATGCCAGGTCGCTACGAATGGGAGAAATTGGATCCGTAGAAGACAAAAGTCTTTGTTCAGTCAGAACCCTTTTCCTGCAAGCTCAACTGATCTTGAGCTTAGGAGTTTTGAAATAGCAGGAAATATTTGTTTACTTGTAATGGTGATGGTTTTATTTCCGTTTTCCATCGCCCTTTATGATAATTGTAAAGAAGTAGGATTATGGAAAATGTGTAGGCTAATGGTCTGTAACATACCAGGGGTGAGTTACACAACAAAATACAAATCAAAAGTCCCTTGTCTAACAGATCATCAGAAAGAGGGGGAAAGAAGTAGAAACAGGGTGTAGGGGTAGGGTTTTGTCTTTGTTAGGTCAGTCTAGATGGTACAGGAATTGGTAGATTGTACTGTATTTTTCTTTCCCTTCTTTGTCTATACTTGTACTGATGGAAACTTTAAAGCAAGTTGAAATAAATTAATGACCCCTTTTTTCCCCCGCCCCGCCCCAGTTTGTCGTCTCTTCCTCTATCGTCTTCCGTTTCTTTGTATGCATAGTTAGCTTAATGGAGTCATCAATCTCCACTGATGCCTGCCCATCACTGGTCCGAGACAAAAACGTTGTTCACAACTGACGAGTGGCAGAATGGTTGGTTGGGTCATGGACGGTGGCAATTGCAATGTGGGGTGGGGTAGCTGTTTGGTGCTAAATGTCTTGGGAGAATCTTGTCTTCTCCACTATCCTTTCCACCTTCTCAGTATTTTGCCTGTGTGGTTGAGGGTGAATAGAACAGGTTGGCACTAGAGAGTGGAACAAAGAATCTGTTCCCTGCGAGTTACCTGTACAATATCGTGCCAAATTATGCGACGTTGGATATGCTTGGGGGGATCCTCCGAAGATTCCAATGCTCCCGCCTCAAGCGGCTTATAGAGTTTCTTTTCCCGTCGATAGTATCACGGATTTGGACTTCTTAGTTACTATCAAACCGAACAACACTAGATTGTTGTTACACCAAATCAGCTTTACTGCAGAACGTGACAATAGGGATGGATAACAATGGAGCATCGGATCACAGGGTTATTCCGTGCCTACTTGTTTTATGATCATTCGTCCATTCAAAATTTATGACCTTAACATGATAGACATAGTAACAGGTGATTTGTTTCCAAATAAACAGATAGGATTAGGATACCATTTTTTTATGGTGGTAATAAGAATTATTGGAAAATTTTAGATACTTTATTTATTTTTATTAAGATCGATAATCATTACCTGATAAGAAGACTGTGGTCGGCAGAGAGAGCACTCGGACAGAGGAGTGTCTGAATTAAGTGTGGAGTGTGAATTATAGGCCGTCTTGTCAAGGCTAAAATGATAAGATGCCTTGATTAAACTGCTAAGGTGGTTGGTTATATTATAATGGGAGGTCGGTGGCATTGTTTGTTTTAAATGTTAATGCTGTGGCAGAAACTTAAAAGAGAATCTTCAACTTTCAATGAACCTTTCTCTTACTTTTGAGTTATAGCAAAACTTTCAACTGCGCATTTATTGCTTATTTTACCAACAAATGACTTTAACGAGGAGGAAACTACCTCTTCCTCACCATGGCCTTTTTTTTTTTTACCCTTGTTTGTAAAATGCATGCTCCCCCAGTTCCAGATTGCCTGCGTGTCATCTTGTTTCAAAAGGTTTATTCTCAATTTTAAGGGTCTTCAGTCGCAGGTTCGATCATTATTGAAGGATTGAATCACAGTTTAATCTTGATCAGTTCCTAACAGAGCGATCCATTGCTTCCTGTTGTTGTCAGGAGTCGAACTTAGGACCTTGTTCTAATTGACTCTGTTAGTTTGCCAACCAAGCTACCCATGCAGGCAATCTTATTAATATTACTAGTTGATTTTTTGAATTTGAATTTATCATATTTTATTTTAAGATATATAATTAAGAAACTACATTTCACATACTACTATTAATAATAATAATAAGCACTTTTTTTTCGGTTTAAAAAAAGGGCCATGAAAAAAGTAGGTGTAGCTTTTGCCCACTGAAGAAAATGGCGGTAGGGTGGGCCATTCGTCATAATCAAAATGACCCACACTACTCTCTTACCCTTTTTTCGGCTCCTTAGGTTACGTACAAAGTGACATAATTTATAATAAAATAAGATATAAGTAGACATAATAGTAAAAATTTATTATGAAGAAAGAATAAAAGGTTAATATTGCGAAGAAGAGTTTATAATGTAATATAATAAAAAATTATTTATTATTTTATATTTTATTATATGAAGATAATTTATAATAAAATAGAATAGAATAAGATAGAAAAGGAAACTTTTATATTATATTTTATTTTATTCTAAATAGTAAAAATAAAATACTTTATATTTCTTAAATAATAAAATAATATTACATTTTTATTTCATTTTACACATAAAATCCAACCAATCTTAAAACATAAATTCCAACCAATATTAAACTAAAGAGAAATAATGAAATAATATTACAGTTTTATTTCATTCTGCACATGAACTCCAACCAATCTTAAACTAAATTGTTTTTCACACAAAGACGTCAATCAAGACCATGTACTGTGAGGTTGCCCCGGAAACCTTGAGGATACCTTTGGATCACAGGTGACTTCCTATCTTAGGATGTTATTTTATTAATTATATTATTTTTAATATTAATGATAAACCCGTTAGATAATTATTGTATGATTAAATTTATGATAATATTATAATTATAATATTTAAAAGTAATTTAAATATTATTTATAATTTAAATTGTTTCTAATTACAGATATTAATAAGATAGCAAAATAAGCATTCATCAAATCTCTTTCTTTTGAAATAAGTAATTAATCTTATAAATTGAAATATAAAAATACCTAAATAAACATGTGATACTTATTAAACAATAAATTTACTAAACTAATTTGAATACAAAAATATTAAATGGAATATTATTTGTGTTTGTAGATATTTTTATTATAATAATTGTGGTTCTGCCAGGTTCTGGCTGAACGGTGCGTTGTCATTGAAGTCCATCGTCTTCCTCCTTCTGTGATGAGTACGACGCGATGGTACCTGCAAAACAGTGAAGGCACGTCGAGGGTTATATCCCGAGTAGTCCCTCCGACGCTCAAGTAAGTTTTCTGATGAGGGAAAGACTGCGGAATGCAGAGAGAAAAGCTAGGTTATGATCTCGTACTTCTGTGATTGGAGAATAATACCTTATATATGGTTTTTGGCTAGGTTTCAGCTCTTTACGTTTCTTTACGTACTTGCATAGGAGACGTTCCTTTACTGTTGGGCCATGGATATGTGGATCAGGCCTAAATTAATCTATGGGGCGAGACCGACCGATCAGCCTGCGTTATTGGACTCGGACCTAAATGTAGCCGACCCGACCAAATTGTATAATTGATTCCTAAATATAAGATTATCATAGTATCTCTTATAAAAATTATTATGTTATAATTTTTTTTGTAAATTATATATTGAGAATAATTAGTCGTCGGGATTGTTGAATAAAGCAACTAAGCGAGAAGTTGCCTTGAACTAAAAGTTTTACTGCTACTCGAAGAAGTGCATTGTTTGTTGCTTTTAGCTTTTTTTGTAAACAAAATTCAAAGTAGCTTTCGTGCTTCTGTACCGAAGCAGCGGTTGAAACAGAACAGTGCAGAAGAGGTCAGGTGTGGTCCCCAAAAACTTTCTGCTTTCACTCATCACATTATCTCAGATAGCCTTTCAAATAGTCAGCTACGATTTCTAGGTCATTGACTTCATAAATCTGTTAACTTTTCCTTTTTCCTCCAAACGTGAATGCTGGTTAGTATACAATTTTTATGGGATTTTATTTATTTTAAAATTATCGTATTATTTAATATTTAAAAATTACTAAAATATTAAATAATTTTACCCCTACCTTTCTTTCATTAATTAACTAGACCAGTCAGGTGTTCTAAAAGTAAAATATGAACTCGACATGTTAAAGGGAACCGAATATACTGATGATATAGTTAATTACGATATCAGTTAATATGAAACTTTTAATCTCCGTATGAGTACGATAAATCATAATCGGTTGTTTCAGGTCTTTGGGCATGAGAGGGCGACATATGTATATGTTGGCCACTGTGTACTATTGAGTAATCGGTGTTTTGTGTATAAATGGAAGCAAGATAAGTTACATAATATTGCAAGGGAACTTGATACCGACCTATCCTCCATGAGGACAAGATGATACTAAATGGGTGTATTTACAAAATAAATGACCCTGATATCAAAGTGACCAGCATAGATCACCAGTCAGTTCACGCATCTGTTACTCTCTCGATAAATATGTCGATGAGTAACAGTCCAATTCTTAAAAAACAGTATATGGATACCCCTGACGATGGGGTTAAGAACCGTAGCTCTGTGTGATGCCGAGGAGAGAAGAGCAATAACGGCTGTAGAGTCTACTTCCAGCACGATTCGGCAGTATCTCAGGTCCCACGCAAGCTGGAGGCCCGTAAAGACGCCCCAGAATTCCGCCGTCAACGGAATGTACCAACCCAAATTCTGTGCAAATCCTCCAAGCCAGGTGCCTGCACTATCCCTAAGGAGACCTCCTGTCGTAGCTATGGATAGGGTCTGTTTGCAAGCGCCATCGGTGTTAAACTTTATCCAACCTGTAGGCAGTGTAGTCCAATCGACTCCGTGAACCTGTCGAGGGCGTGATCCGATAAGACTTCGAGAGTACCCCCCACTTGATCCCTGGAGAAGACCTGCAAAGGACAAAATGCAAGAGATAGGTGGGAAGGCCAACTAAACTATATGTCCAATAAAGTTAGATTCTTCCATTTCCATAAGAACCAGCAAATGATTCCAAAAAGACAGGCTCAATCCTGCCCAAACACTCAACAGTGTCGCTGGAGATTATACGTGAGCCACTCCTGAGGTGGCAGAGAGAAAAACTCTGTAGAGACTATGTGAGGCAGGAAAAGGTTCCAGACTTGTTGAGCTTTGATGCAATCGCGCACTGCGTGGATCGAAAATTCCTCCAGACGACAATGGGAACACGTTTCGTCTGTGGTAAGTTGCTTCCAGACACGATGCTGGTTAGTAAGCAGTCGATCGTGGGCAAGCAGCCAAAGGAAAGTACGAATTCGTGGAGGACCCTTCCAATCCCATATCCTCTACCAAACCCCATCGGGTGAGGCGTCTTCAGAATTCATGATGAGGGAATAAGTGGAAGTGATAGTGAATTGTCCAGTGTCGGACAGTCCCCATCTAAGCTTATCCTGTCCAGTATATTCCTTTGAGGGAAACATACCAACTATGATCCTGGAAATCGAGGCGGGAGATACTGTTGGAAGACATCCCAGTGCCAATTGTCCACAGAGTCCACATAATGATGAACGCTAAGATGTACTGTAGAGTCGAGGATAGGGGTTATAACTTGGGTAAGGGTCCTACTCCCACCACCCACGGGTCTAACCAGAAACGAGTCCTCATACCATCTCCTAGCATCCAATTCATTCCCTGCAGAACTAAATGCCATGTCGCCTTGATGCTGCACCAGATCATTGAACCCCCTTTAGCATCCAAAGATAAGGGGAGATGGTGGGCGTCGAAGTTATACTTCGCAGAAATGACTTTCACCCAAAGGGCATATGGGTTGGCAATCAACATCCAGCCTAGCTTAGCTAGAAAGGCATCATTGGTTGCACGTGGATCACGAATGCCAAGACCTCCCATCGCCTTCGGTTAGCAAACCTCCTCCTATTTGACAAGCGGAATCTTCTTATTGCCACCAGATGAACTCCACAAAAACTTATGCATAAGTTTCTCCAGGTCATCACAAAGGCCTTGTGACAACCGGACGATTTGTATGGTGTAGTTGGGGAGAGTTGCGATGACGGCTTGAATGATCATAAGGCGCCCTGCCATAGACAAAAAATTAGATGCCCAGCCCAAAAGGCATTTCTGAACCTTATCTAGGATAAATTGATAGGTTCTTTTGCTGACTCTATTGTGTAGCAGGGGAACACTCAGATACCGTCCGAGGTCTGTCGTCCTTTTAAAACCTAGTGCTCTGGATAAACAGGTTGACACCGTGATAGGGACATTTTTAGAAAAATAACATCTGAATTTGGCATGGCTAATGTGTTGTCTCGATGCTGCACAGAACTTATCTAAAATGTCCCTAATGATGGAAACTTGAGCCATGGTTACTTCCGAGAACAAGATGAGATCATCGGCAAAGAATAAGTGAGAGAGAGGGAGCCCATTTCTGCTAAGGCAAATAGGCTTACATCACCCTTGGGCTACCGCTTGAGTAATCAGGTGTCCTAATCTTTCGATACACAGAACAAACAAGTATAAGGAGATGAGGTCGCCCTGACGAATGCCTATAGCGGTATGGAAAGTATCACTCAACTCACCCTTTCAATTCACTTGTATGGAAACACTGGTGATGCACTTCATAATGAGATTAATCAGAGAAAGGGGAATTCCTATGTCGATGAGCGTATCCTGGATGAAATCTCATGAGAGTCTATCATAAACCTTTTCAAGATCGACCTTTAAAGCCATTATTCCTCGCGCACCCGTTTTCTTCTTCATCGTATGGATCACTTCCTGGGTGATAATGATGTTATCCGTAATTAAACGCTCTGGGACAAAGCTAAATTGGGTTGGAGTAACTAGGTCATTAAGAAATGGTTTCAGTCTATTCACAATGATCTTGGTAATGGCTTTGTAGAACACCGAGCATAAGGTAATGGGTCTAAACTGCGTAATAGATTTGGGAGACTGCACCTTCGGTATGAGAACCAAAAGGGTTCGATTGAGGGCCGAGTCCAACGTTTCATGTTGAAAAATGCATTGAAGATAGGCAATCAGAGATGGGCCTACCGTGTCCCATTGAGATTAGTAGAACAAAGCTGTAAATCCGTCGGGGTTGGGGGCCTTGTTGGGAGCCATGTTGAAGATTGCTGCTTTGATTTCTTCAGAGCTGAGGGGACGTTCCAAATCATCACGGGCTTGGAGAGTAAGGGGAGGGAATTGCCCTTGGAGAGGCAATGAGTAACCGACTGATCATCACCTTGATACAAATTCTCAAAATAATTGTGAGCTAATCGAAGAATGCTCGTGGAGTCGGAAAGCACATTGCCATTGTCATCCTGAAGAGCATGCATTCTCGCTTGTTGGTGTCTGGTCATGGTCATAACATGATAATATTTAGTGTTTCGGTCGCCTTGATCCAACCATTGGCTTCGGATATAGTTCTTCTTGGTAGAGGACCAACTCCAATTCTGATCAAAGATATTCCTCAAGCTCGTCCAGAGAGGCCGAAACCGTGTCTTCAAGAGTTTTCTGGATACCTCCCATTCTTGTCATGAGTCGTTTCTTCCTGTGGAAAATATTACCAAATGTGGTAGCGTTCCAAGACTGTAATTTTTTCGATAAATGCTTAAGTGTGCCACTAAAGTCTTGGCAAGTTGGGGTCCAATTAGCAGCCACAAATTCACCAAATCCATTGTGGGTAAGCCAAGCAGACTGAAATCTAAATGGTTTGCTCTAAAGGGGAGGGGGAATGTCGTCATGAAGAGTGATCAGCAGAGGTCGATGATCAAACTTGAGGAAAGGAAGGTGGGTAACGGAAGTGAGGGGGAACGTAGATTGCCACGTATTGGAGCAGAAAACACGGTCTAACCGGGTCGGCAGGTGTAACAAGTTCTGAGTCGGGTGGACGCGGGGGCGATATCAAATGGGATGGACTAGTGGAGGACGAGGCTTCATGACTACAATCTCGTGGGGGGGTTGGCCTCCATGTTGTTGCATCCGGAGTCTGTGACAATGGACAACGGGTTAGCCGGGTTGGGGTGGAGGCATGGGATGGGATCACTAGGGCCACATGGCTAGTGAGTGGGCTTTGCGTCCCATAGGAGTCAGGCTAGGTGATCAAAGTGGTGTCTGTCGGCCTGGTTGGTCCTTGGGCTGGGGTAGGCTTGGCAGTGGGTTGGGTGGGCTATGGAGGGTTAATGAGCTGAGGATAGGCTAGGACAAGAAATGGGCTAGCGTTGGGCTTGTCATGGAGGATCTGCCTCCCACCCTTGTGCAACGTAGTGGCAAGGGGCTTCAACTGCGCGCCTTTCCTAGTCGAAAACGACGTCTTCTTCATGCGAACCTCCTTGTTCAACGCTGGTGTTAGGGATTTCTCCCTAGGTTGAACGTTTAACTGCGTGACGTGGGTGTCTGTTGGAGGTGAGACTTCCGAGGGTTGTGGTGTGACTGCTGCTGCGTCTAACGGCTCCAGATCTATTAGGCTGCGTTTGGTTGCAGACCCCATCACTGGGGACAGTGAACAAAACATGAAAATCCTGTCATCTGACGTTGTTTGGTAGCCATCCCCCTCTTTTTGTTCACTGCCCCCAGTAAACAGAGATAACAATTTCTGTTTACCTCAAAACCGTAGGACAGGGGTCATTAGTGTCTCTGTCGCGCAACAAATCCTCGCCTTGTCCAAGATTAGCCCTACCTTTCTCTTTTCTGTCGAACCAACTCTCGCGGTGAATCTGTTCGTTCTTGCGTTCTTCGTCTCTCTACAACTTCTCACGGTGACTCTATCGCATCGCTAAACATAGAGGGCGATAGGCGATCTTCTTCTCCGCGCGGTTTGCGTTGCCAAGGTATGAAAGTCTCTGATTT
>JANZLD010000005.1:15020904-15035815 GCA_026413575.1 Erythroxylum carthagenense | reverse complement strand
TTGATAGAATTTCATATCAAATAAATGATAGCAATTAGCTCCGTGAAAAAAAAAACTAAACCATAAATTAAATGATCGAGATAGATGTAACTAGTCAATTTAGTTTTCTTGTTTATCATAAGTTAAATATGAAAATTCATAAATAACCTATTTGCTACTTGTACTAATCCTTCATGATAATTACGAATCACTGAATTCTTGGATAGCGATAGAATAATCAATATTAAATTAAATTATCTGATTAATCAAATATCAATCATTCATGAAATATAAAAACTCAAAACAATAAATACTTGAATTAAAACGTAATTAAAAGTTTGAAACACAAATCTCATAAAGTTACAACTAGAATTTCGAATCCCCTTGAATTAGAACAACTGAGTTTAACCACACATGGCTTTCGCTCCAATAACAAAGATAGAAGAAAGACCAAGAATTGCTAAAAATGTTTAAAAAAAAAAAAGAGAACCTCTTTCTGTTGTGAGAAACGTCACCTTTATAGGGTTTTCTAATATAATCCTAATCTAACTCTAGCTTATAAAGATGTTTATCTAAAACTAATTCAAAATCAAACTCCTACATAATAGGGATAACAATAAGTTTCCCAGTTAAACTCCAACTCTTCAAGTGATCTATTGCATCAATCTCTTCATCTTATCCAAAATTTGTCATTATTATCAAAAGAGTCACAATTTGATGCAATCTCTACTTTATATCTCTTAAAACAAAACAAACATTAATTTTAACATTTAAGCACAAAAATAAATTTAAAACAAATGAGATAATATCAAATAATTAGTCAAAATAAGATCTTATCAATGATGCTCATTATCTCGTTATGAAGCATCTAATTGTTGACTTTCAACTTAAATGCCATCTACATGAGTGTTGTTATATTTTAAGGAGGCATGTAGAGGAGACCACATTCATTTTTTTTTACAATAATTAAAATGAAATAATTTAAATAAGGCTTTATATAAAATCTAACAATTCAATTTAATATGCAAATGTGATACAATAAATTGGAATATTGTTTTAGGTCAAAGAGCAAAGCTAAATGATGCCCAATGTGATGCTCCTATGTCAATCGTTTTGAACCTGGAGAAATTGTAGAGAAAGGTCATTAAGAGCTCTTAATCAAACTTTGACGTTTTACAAAAAGAAAGGTCCAACCTAAGTGAAGTGGTAGGACAGCAGGGACTTCTCATCTAAATAATAGAAATTAAGGACGGCAACATGTCAAGTTACAATTCAAGTCCGAACTCGAAATTAAGTCAGATTGCGTTATCATATCGAACCCAATTTTAACATTGTTTTGATTATCTAAGACTCAGTTGTTTTAAAAAAGTATTATAGTGACAAGTTGAATTGTTCCAGGTTAGTCTTAAGTCGATTCTCTAAACGCAAAATTGAAAAGAAGATTAATCAATCCTAATCTAACTCATTAAATACGATTCAAATTGGACTGAAGGCACGTTGTGATTCTTAAGGAGTAATTCATTGAAAGGTTATGAAGGGACCCGAAGAAAAATTGGACAAGATTAAAGTGAACTCATATACAATCAAAACATCATATCTCAACTTAAAACTTCAAGAAAATAAGTTATGAATCTTATTTTGTACATAACTTACGTCATCCGTACCTATTAATAATATAAATAAAAAATAAAAATTTTTATTTAATAATAATAATCAGCCACCAAATAGCAAACAATAGCTCTATAGTTGGTCCCTAACTCAGAATAGAGAAGATAACAACTCTTTACGACGGTCATTGCTTTCGGAGATAGATGTGTCTTAAATGTATATAATGTACAAGCATTCCTAAATTACTGGATTTAGGAGCTAGAATCCATTACAGGACTAAACCACACAGAAGTTTCCTTGTTATTTATACAGCAATTCCAATTCAAATTAGCTTCTGACCTAATCTGTCTTTGATTCAGTGGAATTCACTTCCTCTGGATGGTTTTTTCACAGTAGAATGCCTCATATTTTGCTCGATATGGGCTTTCTTTTTCGCTGTAAAAGCTGCATCAGTGGCCAGAAGATATCCAGTCTATGGAAACCTTTGGACGCCTGCAAGAAATGCAGATGTTATTGAAATGTTGGTCATTTTCGACACGGTAAAAGAATATTGAGTTTAATGGCATACAATTACCTCTACTATAAAATGTGCCCATGCGTTATTTGATCGGTTTTCCATCACACCCTTCAAAATTGTTAAATTCAGTCCACGGATCACTTGAGCAATGTCCAGGAAAAGTATTTGATCGTTGCAAAGCATCTGTCAAAGCAGAGGTTTTGAGTTGCTAAACATTGAAATAGTGAGAACTTTTAAACTAGCAGGACAAACCTCAATAAGAATGTGTCCTGGATATTCAAGGTCTTCCACAACTATAGGGCATTCTTGGAGCTCGGTTCCAAATTCAAAGGCCCAGCTTCTTCCATTATGAAAGTAGTTTTTGGAATCAGCTGATCTGCAACTCTTGCGTGAAGCCACCTGTAAGAAGTTCAGTTTCAAATTATTTTGTTGTCAAGGTATTCACATGGAAGTTGAGCTTGCTAATGATTGAACACAATATGAAAAGACCTTTGGTTAAGCAAATGAAAACCAATCAGTTTATTTATGAACCACTGTTTTACAACAGAAACATGAACTTCAAAGTACTGTTACTGCTCCATAAGAAAAATTAAATTCAGTTTGCTACTATAGCCTGTTACATTCCATAACCACTCATTTCCCGTACCTAAATTTTCATGAAAGATAAAACTGCTAGACATTAATCTGTATGAACTCACTTTACATACCTCTTGCTGCACCCACTGCCTCAGTTTCTCTGCATGAGAAGTTATACTTCTCATATACAAAATATGCTTGACCGTTTGGTCTAGTAGTCCATCAATGCTACACTGCAATTTCACAAAAGACACTTGCAGACATATTAGATATCAAATCTTAAGTATAATCCTATTAAAGCTCCAGAAAAAAGAAATATAAGCAGAGCGCCTACCTTTGCTCCATTAGGAACAAGTTCCCTGAGTTCTTTTACCCTATCCTGTATCAGCTGTCTATCTCTTGGTCTAGCCCTTTGGTTATCACCTTGCTTCGCCCTCCTTTTGCTAATATTTGGTGACTTTTGTCCTTTCTGAGGCTGCAAGTGTTTGCTCTCCCTTTGTTGCTCATCCTTAACAAAAATCATGTTTATCATGCTCTTCAAAGCATCAGAAGTAGGATTAATATTTCTTCCATCAGCAGCATGCTCTGACCTATCTTGGCTCAACGGAGCTTGATTGCCCATCGTGAGAACATTAATTTCAGATTGGCTTTGTGAAGCAGACGATGCACTATACTGTCCCATTGAGCTCACGGATGACTTGAAAATTTCAGAGCAATCAACAGAAGTATCACCTGAATCATCATAACCTTTAGAAACAACAGCGTCCAACAAATATTCAGGACCAGCTCCTTTAGCAGAATATGAGCGGTTGGTTATTTCACTTGGATCTTGGCTGTAGAGCAGAGTTGAGCTGCCGTAACTATCATCATGTAAGCAGGAAGAGTTCCAGAAAATATCACTGGTATGGCACTGAAAAGCTGGTCCAAGTGCTTTATGTAACTCGCAACCCTTTGGAAAGCTAAGGATACCATCAAAATTTTCATGATCCACGTCAGCAGAAGCCCTACCTTCAAATGACTGCATTGACACACCTCCAGCTGAATAAGAATCTGTAGTTCCAGTAACAGATTGTTGAGAAACTCCCACATCAAAGTCAGTAAACTGGGAATACACTTCTAATTCCTGCATCAGACAGGAGAGTTCAAACAGCTTGCTCTCTACCATCTCTAGTTGGCTCGTATTTAATGATTCGGTTGAAGTTGATGCTTCAGAAAGATCATCTGGTGCATCCTCAATCTTGCTTTTGCTTTCAAATTCAAAAGCTTGCATAAGATCTTTTCCATAGTACATAAACATGTCTTTAAACATCGGCATTGGCTTCACTTGACTTGCAGCAGTAAAATTCTCTTTATTCAGCTTGAAATGATCCAAATCCTCTGCTTTTACAGGCTTATTTGCAAATGCTGATGTTATATTTGAGTTCGTCATGGGACAAGATGTTAGAGGAGATGTAATCTGAGCTTCAAAATCCTTCTTCAAACACAAAGGCAGACCATAATCCCCAACTTGGATGAAACCATTGATGACATCTTTGAGATGATTCACTACTTCAATATCTTCAGCCACCTTGAACATAGAAAAAGAACAAAGAGAAGGCCTTAAATTAAGACTTACAATGAAACGAAAAAATGTTTAACTCTCTCCCCTGCAAGCACAAAGCGCATGCACACAAGTATGACACAGGAGTGCAAATGCACAAGAATAGGGGAAAAGTAACCCAGAATTACATTTGGGTTGGTCTTTCAGACATGAAGGCTTTCCTTCAATGCTTCATTTTGACTTAAATTATTTTCATCGAAGACAACAAATCAACCCCATGGTTGGACAAAATTTGAAATATTATAGGTACCTATCAAATAGAACAAGAAGTCACCACACAACTGCAAGAAGTTAAGGAAATATGCTCACCTCTTCGAAGGATCCAAGCTGTAGTAATCCTAGAGAAGCTACAGGTACCAGCAAAATTGTCTGCCCAAAGTATTGCAAGCGACAAGTTTGTATTCAATTTAAAGAATAAAATTAAAATCTTGAGAAATTAAATCATAAATATCCTGTAAAAGATTTAAGCAATTGAAAAGAACCAACAATCCCATCCCAGGAACATGCACAAGTATTTAATGCACACAGAAGTATCTTACATGCAGGCATATAGAGGAGGAAATATCGCAATATTTTAGTTACCTTTATACCTGTTGCAAACTGAGGCAGCCACTCTTCTGGACACTGAAAATAGAAATAATGTCATTTGTGAGCATGGCTTGTTATTTTCTAGGTACTAGCCATATTTATCATTTATTGCTATTAGAAATCTGACCTCAGAAACTAACTCAGGAAGCAATTCTCCGTTCAAAATATTTTTCAAGGAAACCCAGCAATGCTTTCCAGTTAATGCTACTTTACCAGCAACCCTGAGAATTTTTGGAAGACGAGAATCAATTTTCATCACTCAATAGCTTGCATTAAATGGGATCTTAAAATATGTCCTTCCACTGATTTTAACATTAAAGGGAGACTGTAATGGGCTTATTTTTCAAATAGATAACTTCGTTTACATATTCGATAGGAGAGCTCACGATCTGTTACAAAATGGATCAAGGTCATCATACCCTTCTCCTACAGTGTACTCAAGCTGCTGCATGTCAGCCAACACAAATCCAAATGGAGATGCGTCAGAGGTACGATACAGTGGTGAAGTTTCAAACTGTAGAGAAAATATACCACCAATTCCACTGCTATAAATATCTTCACCTCCCAAAGGTTCTCTTAGTTTTGGATAATCAAAATACCCATCTTCCCAAGTTAAGACCCTGACATTAAGTAATGGATCACATGTTACACTGCATGATGAATCGTTGATATGGACAAAGACTTGAGGACTAAAATTATTAACAAGAAAACAGGTAAGCAAGTAGAAAATAAGGGATTTATACTGAAAAGTAACTGGTTCAAGAACTGCAATTCTAGTTCTACACAAAAAGAAAGAGATAAAAATTTACTTATAATTCAAAGAGATAAAAATTTACTTATAATTCAAAACTTCTCTCAAACATTCACCATCTTTAGATTTTTATTTAAGCTATCAAAGGACATAGCATCAAGCATCCAACAGAAAACTGTAAGACTGCAATACCTTGGCTATAGAATTTTGCTTAGACATCAGACAAAAGGACTCTATGTGTCCAAAATAAGAACTCTTACGTATGAAATTCCCCATAAATAAGTCCTAAGTTAAAGAAATCATAAGAGTAACATACGGTTGGGGCAGGATGCAAAATCCATAAAAAAAATTGAACAAAAAATTTACAGTATCATCACATTAAGCAAATACATAGGGATTCAGAAATAACAACTTACATGGAGTTTTCATGCCTTAGTTTCCAAAACACGGCATATATCCAGTGTGAGTCACTGCAAAGACTTCGGAGCAATTCCCCCAAAGCACTACTTCCCATTCGTTGACTAATTGGAAAAAACAACAACTAACAACAACAAAAATTCCCTACTACTATTTCTAGCAGAACAACAAATTTATCCAAACCCCTAAACTTATTTCTAGCTTCCCCGATAAGAACCGCGCCCAGCTTGTTTGATCAGTAAACCCGCTCTTCGTTTCCTCGGTGGTCCCACTGAATTCAGGACCAAAAGTCTCATAGCTAATAGCATCAATGGTACTATTTGTGAGAAGCTAAATCAACTGCTTTATCACAAAAATGCACTTAAATCGATAAAAATTGAACTTGGAAGTCCATGTGAACGATCTCTTGATTTGATATGAGCAGCGTCTAAAAAATAACAAGCTATTGAACGAAGATCGCCTACTCTAGCTTGCAAACGTCGCGACTGAACAAAATCAAATAGGAAGAAGCCGTCAGCTAAATGCACGTAACCAGTAAAGGGTTGGACAAAACCATAACTAAAACTTAAAGAACAATCGGTGGACTTGGAAATCACTTTCTAGGCAAGCAAGCAGAGTGCGACAGCAAAAGTAACTGGAATTAGGAGTTACCTGAAAGCAAAGATTAGAGAAAATGGAGATTAACTCAAGTTCGTTGGATTTAACTCAAGTTCGTTGGATTCCATAATCAGGGAAAATGCTATGCTGAGTGGCCTTCGACGGAGCCCAGCTTATATAGTGTCTCCGCCTCCGGTCACCCGTCAAATCCTTGTGGCCCACAACTGAACTGCAAAAAATAGTCAAAAAATTAAAATAAACTATAAGGTAAAACTTAAAAGTCTAAAAGACAAAACTTCCTTTGTCTTTTAGACTTTATTATTTAACAAATTTAAAAATTACTTTATTTATAAAAATAAAGATAAAATGTAATTTTAATTTTCAAATTTTACTCTAACCAATTAAAATAATCATTTTATTTTAATTTAATTTAATTAATTCAACAATTTTAATTAAATTGTCCTATTATTTAATAATTAATAATTCTAAATAATTAATAAAGCATAGAATTATTAATTATTAAATAAGTGTACGGAGAGCTTCCTTACATGGACACCTAATCCAATGGGATTGCCACACTCTTAGGGCATTGATCAGGGCAGACTCTTAGAGTAGCTCACTCCGGAAAAGCTGGTATGGATAAGGTACAAGGTAATAGCAAATTATGGAATTCATTAGGTATATATATGGATGTACTTTCAATCTTTACATCTTTATTCTTTGTATCGTACATCACTATTATCATGTCACATATGCATGTGGGCCTACTGGAAACAACTTCTCTACAATGTAAGGGTAAGGCTGCGTACTATCAGGGGCCCCCAGACCCTGCTTCATTGCGAGATTTTCAGGGTATGATGATGATGATGAATTATCTTACTTCCAGGAGGGTAAAATAACCTACTCGTGTGCTCGTCTATCCTTCTTATTTTATGTTGGGTCGGTCTTGAGTGAAAAAACTACTAAAATTAGGAACTTGACATATTTGGTGGACTTTAATTTATGAGTTTAAAGCCAATCTAACATGTAATGCACATAATTAAAACTAAAGCGGAAAAAAAATAATTACATAAGAATATAATCATGAAAAGAAAAAAATCCAACTCTCAAGTAGAGATGGCAGTGAATTTTTATCCCGATTAATATTCGCACTATCTGACTCCAAAAAATAGATCTGGAGGCTAAAAAATATATTTTAAATAGATTTTAAATGAATATTAAAAAATAGATGTAGATAAGGATTTGGATATGGGTCTAGTGATAACCCGAATCATAGATATCCATATCCTACCCGTTTTTATTAACTCTATTTTTCTGTTTTTTCTTGAATATTTATGATTAAATATAATAAAATATTAATATTTTATAAGAAGAAATAATTTTAAATTCCTCACTTTACTCCTCAATATTCACCTTTTTCATCATATTTTATTTTCTTATAGGATGATAATAATGCAAATGATATGGAGATGGAATTTTGAATGTTGTGGCGTTCACGCAAAAACAATTTGAAACTTTGGATATTTCAGTCTTTGTTCCAGTTTTTAATTGTAAAAAAAATATATGTTATCTTTGTACTAGACATTATGATTTTTATTATTCCAATTTTATGGTTTTTTAAGATATACAAATCAAAATCTTGACTTATTATTATTAAAGTAATTTTGATTTGAAGCATTTGCAAAAATTTGCTCTTTATATTTTGTATTTAGAAGTTATATTTTTATGTGTTTTACAATTCGATGGATATTTAAAAACCCGAACAACCTAATGGATTTGGATATGGGTAGTAAATTGTAAAAACCGATAGATATGGATATGAACATGGGTTGAGTCATAAAAAATAGATATAAATATGGGTATAGTAATACCCAAACCAAACCCTACCCATTGTCATCCCTGCTCTCAAGTTATTTCATGCTAATTGTGATTTCAATTAATTTTCTAAATTTTTTTCCAACGAGGAACTATAATATATTGACTATCATGTAAATTTAATATTTAAAATAAATTACTTAGCTAGTAATTAACTCATGTTAGCATAATCACGTTTAGACTTGGCAAAATATTCGAGTCTAATTGAAAATTAATATATAAAACTCAATTTAATTAAATTTAGGTTTACTTTTAAGTTTAATCAAAACTAAATTTTAAAAGTATTCAGCCTAATTTTGGTTTACCTTACTCAATTTCGAATTGATTGTTTTTTCTTTTTCGAACAAGCCTGTTAGCTGTCCTAAAAAAGTTAGTGTTCTTACAGCAAAACTGGATGCTCGAGGAGTGGCCTCTTTTTTAGTCGGAAGGAATTTGTCTTCGATGGCATTCAAAATCATATTGTTAATGAACACAATTTATAAAAGCATAAAAAGATGATTTAAAATAATAAATTTTGACAACACACTTAAGCAATAATATAAAAAAAGGTAAGGAAAGATAAATACTATTTGATTTATAATAGATTGAAAAAAAATTCTTACCTAAATCCTTCTTAAAATTATACTCCACTCTCCAAATTATAACTTTTGTAAAACTTTTTTTAAAAAATATATATTTTTACAATCTTCTTTTAGAGTACTGATCAATGTTAATATTACTGGAAACACTCTCGATTGCAATATACAAAATCTAATAAAAATTTACAACTTAAAATATCTCACTTTAATAATTTCAAATAGACCCACCCACATGAATATGAGATAATGAATGCTCAAATACTTGATAAACACTTAAAAATAAGTTAAAAGAACAATTTAAACTCTATTCCAGAATATAAGATAAACTATAATATTTAAACGAGTTTAAAATAAATTTTAACATTTACAAAACGTTTAAAATAAGCTTTAATTAGATAAAAATTTTGATGGTATAAACTTTTTATTATTAAATGTCACGTTAAAACTAACGTGATGTTTATTTTTAATTTTATCTTAAAATGAACTCATTTGTCATATAAAAGTAGTACTTACTTTTTGAAATATATAATATTAAGACCACTTATTGGTTTATTTATAAAAGCTTATTAATTAATTGCTTATGAAGTTGATTAAGTATTATTAATTAATAAAGAAGCGCCATTCTTTCTTTTTTTTTAATTAAATATGTAATCCATAACCTAAACTCACTGTTGCTTACTCTTTCACTCCTAATTGATTCAATCGTAGGTGACAATGTGCTATGAAGGTGATCAACATACACGTCGTGCCCACAAACGTAGCAGCCCTGAGAAGTATAGCAACATGCGCGTCGTGCCTACAAACATGCATTTTTCTGTAAACTTTACTTTTATACTACCACTTTACTGCCTCCTTTGACAACAGCAACCAAAATTGTACTATTACTCATTGCCGTCCCCTATGAGTCGGGGGTTTCGCAATCGTATATGCTTCTATCAGCATTATTTAAAACTCTTTTCTTCTTCGTTGGTGTGAGCATACTAATTAAAGCTATAGGATCTAAACAACTGGCATTTGTATTATGTTTCCATTCTTTCTTTTAGAGGGGCTTACTAAGTCTGAAGCTTATTATCAACAAGTCAGCACAAAAAGTTGGAAAAAAAAAAAGCATTTAAAAAATATCAAAGCAAGACCTCAATAGTCAGAGCATCCATATCTGCTCTGACGGCAATGAAAAGGGGGCCACCATTGTTAATGTAGCTTACAACATTTGTCACAGCTACTAGGTACTTATAATGAATTCCCATGTGATCAAGTTCAGCACTTATAAGCTTATTGGTCTCAAACTCCTCAAAACCAAGCTCCAGATTTCACGGATTTTTCTCCTGATGTTGACCATGTAATCTACAAGCTCTGGTTTCTTGCCATAATCAAGGAAATAGCTAGGGATTTAACCACCTTCTATCTGGCTCGGAACATGTTCAAAGTTGATGTACTTGAGGATTAACAAGTTAAAAGGTAGAGAAGCAACATGCAGGACTAAAGCATTAGGAGCAGGCGACCATGTGCTGCGAAGCTGTAAAAAATGTAGAAGCGATGAGAAATAGGTTTCCGACTGTAAATTTAGGGACAAGTACTGCAATTGAATGAATAAGGAGGGATAGATTAAGCAACATTTAGTTTAGGTCAATTAATTTTAATAATACTTAAGTAAATTAATAACAAATTAATTAAGTTAATTAACTAATGTCTTACAAATTAACGAGCAAATGAGTCTCACTTATCACGTAATATGGAGTTTACTATTATACATTTAATACAATGAGTCTCACTTTTACGAGGGGCTCACTTTTAAGATAAAAATTTAAAATAAACCTTACACAAGTTAATCTCATTTGATTTTGTCTTGTTTGGATCTATTTTTGAACGTTTTGTAAATGTTAAGATTTATTTTAAACGTTTTAAAACATTAAAGTTAATCTTCTATTTTGATGTAAATATTGAGATTCAGATTACTCTTTTAGCCCTTAAAAATATGTGTATAAGATACTCATATGCTTTTTTAAGCAAGCTAATGAGAAAATATGTATTTATAAGATTTTGGGCTCCCTAAAGTCATTGGAGTTAGAAACTATAGTAGGTACCATGGTTACTTCCAGCATGTTTGTAGACCACTAGGTCACATTGGCTGACTAATGTGCATTTAATGCACAATATTCACTAGTTGCTATATATTATTGACTGCTAGGGGTATACTGGTTAATGACATCACTATATTTCGATCAACGTGTTAACAAACACCTTTGTTGTACATTTATCTTATATTGGTTGACTACTAAGTTATATCGGTGTATTACAGCTTTTAATGCTCAAACTTGATTTATTTAATGTAATTATGAATAAAATTTTTAAAAATATTTCCTAAAAAAATGTTTGAAATATCAAAATTCTTTGATCTAAAAAGTAAAAGCTTTAATACTTCCTAATGAATAAAAAGACTCATGTAATGAAATAAGAAAGTGACTAAATGAGATTACAATCATCATTACAAATATAAAATGACTTTGATGTACCTTAATCTTCTTTTGTTCATAACTTGATCCTCACTTAAAAGGTTACAAATTTTAACTTTTCTTTATCATTTTCTTCAGGTATCTTCTTGAATTATGTATGACTACATATTGTTCTTATATGACTTCTCATTAAGAAAACAAATTTATTAACAATAATTATATTTTGTTATCATCAAACATCAATTAAAACCTCCTTTAATTTAATAATCTCTTCCGTCTAATGATGACAAAGTAGTTGTAATGTTAGACAGCAATAATAAAATTAAGCATATAAGCGATTGTCCATCTCATAATAATGATTAGTTTCCATTTAATTAATGTATAAAACATAATCTAATATCAATAAGAAAAGATATATTCAATATCAAGAGTAAAAGAAATGTCCACATACATAGATAAGAGAAATTTATTCAAGCTTAAGATATCATATATACAAAGTTCACCATATTTTCAAAAGTCACTTACCCTATATGTCATCACTCTCGTTGACTCTAACGTCACTAGAATTCTCTCCATTTTTTTAGAAACATAAAAAATTGGTTCAGAGGAGGAAAGCAAGATTGAATCGAATGATATAGGTCATTAAGACAGTTCATCATAATGTCTCGAAAAGAGTCAAGTTTGTCTCACAATATAGTGAGATGATAATACTGGCCAGACAAACATCAGTGGAGATCCATAACATCGTTGTGAGGTAGTAGCCTCTCATCTACAGGGAACTCAACAATGTAACTAGGTAGAGGCTTATCACGACCAATAGTACATGTGGGCGCCTCACAAGGTGGTGAAGGTTGTTGTGGTCACAGTTGGTACAGTTAATATGACCGAGTCATTTGACCATCAACTAATCGGTAACCCATAAGATTAAAGACTTAAAAAAGAAATATAGATCAATCTCATCTATAAAGGAAGAAATGTGAAAATGCTAGAATATAAGGATATGTATTGAAGCATAAGCGATATTTTGTTTCTTTTTCTTAGTTTGATTAAAATGTACCATATTATACAAATTGAAGCTACCAAGATGAATGTGTTCTCCTACCATGAGGGTAAAGAGGAACCAAAAGTCATTATGTCCCAGGAATGTAAAATAGCCATTAATAGAAAAAAAAAGTTTTGCTTTATGAAATATGGTAAAATAAAAGGATAACAGTAAGACTAGAACATTTTTAGAATTTTTAATAGATTTTGTACTAACACCTACCTCAAAGATTATTTTGTTCCAAGTTGATAGTATGTATGAAACTTATTATTGGTAGGATTTTCGAGAAGGGGATGCCTATAATCTCATTTATAAGATCTTTAGTGAGATAGATATCAACACCTTAGATTTTAAAGAATAGGTGAGTGTCACCTCAAATTACTCTAGGTCAAAGGTTACAAGAAAATAACCTAACATTTTTGTGCTGATACAACAAGTATTTTTAAATAAGGATTTTCACCTTTGATTATTAAAATTGTAGAAATTGTATTCTTTAAATTATTACAAACAAGATGGAAAAATAACACAGTTTTTATGTAACTCACAAGATGCATAATCAAAAAATTGAGGAGAGTGAATATTGAAATACTTATCATCATGAATGGAATGATACACAGGAGATGGAGGCGTTAAGGATCTTTCTTGGGTCATCTAATTCCTAGTAGGGGTGAGGTTAGTCCTACCTTAAGTGAGGGTCCTAAATATAGGATTAGGGTTCCCTTTAGTTCTTGTCATAGGAGTGGATGAAGGACATTAGATAATGGGTTAAGAAGGTAGCTAAGAAAGGTTCTAAATGAGTATTGATACTAATAATGTAATGTCACTTGTAGGGAAAACAATTTCATAAATTTACACTCACAACTTCAATTTCCCTTCCACCACAACAAATAAGGGGCAAAATAAATCATGAAGTATGCGGAGATAATAAACAATCAAAATTAAGGTACTCTGAAAAAAAAGTAAAAAATGAGATATGGGAAAGTGCAATCACATCTATAAAATAAAACAAGATATAAAATAACTTCAATTTTATGAGAATGATCCATAATTATGCCTAATTAAAAGAAGTCTATTTACTCCCCTCTAGTTAATTGATTCAATTTATACTTGGCCTAAGATTTCCTAAAATTTTAGCTACCCTCTCTCAAGGTGAAACTAAATGTCACTAGTTAAATAAATTAGGATTAATTTTGGGATCTCTCAATATGCAAAGTCTTTCCTAAACATTCAACTAGATATATATGAAGCTATCCTATAGGCAGTATATCAATCTATTGAACTATCTTCCTAATAAATTAATAACTTATTATCTATAGGTCTATTAAACGTCAACTCTCGTTGTACATTTAACGTAGATTACCAAGCTCACTCTTTCGATTTGTTGCAAGGTTTAAGCTCAATAAATAATACAAACATTTATATTATTAAATCAACAACTAAAGGTTCACAAATAGTTCAAACAACAAATTCTAAAAAATATTTTAGCCACTCATAATGACATTAACATTCCCAACAACCAAATAATCCATAATAAAGGTGCTAGAAGAGAAAAAACGAAATAAGAACTAAATAAAGCAAGCTCCTCCTCTTCTTTGCCCAAATCTGGAAAATCTGGAATTGGTGTACTCTTTACCCAATTGGAAATGAAACTCTTGATTCTTTACCTCTCTCTAGGCTCTTAATTAATCTTTTAGCTCAAGGAGGCAAGTTTCAACAACCCCTTCTTTCAACCTTAGGGATTTGTGCCCTTATATATCACAAGACAAGTTATAAAACCCTAATAATAAGTGAAACTCACGTGGTCATTTTGCCTCTAGTTCTCAACGATCGTGAGAATTATCCCTATGCTTCCCATGATCGTGGGTTAATGCAGCAGAAACATTATGAAGAGATTTCCCACGTTCGTGGGAAATAGGGCCATTCACACGATTGTGAGTTCTTGTTCTACAACTCCTCCACTTCTCTTCTCTTTTCTTGGTCCCTAGCTCAATCATAAAGGTGGCCACCCTCAATTCCTAAACCACATGATCAATTCTTACCCTAAACCAACATCAAACATAAAAGAACAACCATAAAGATCAAAGTAAACAAAAATACACAAAATGAGTCCTAAAACACCATAATTGTAACACCCCACTCCCGCAGGACCCGAACCTGATATCGTGGGTGATATCCGAGTACGCGCCATGCAAAAATGGTATGCTACCTATTCAACTTTACATTCAAATCTCAGTATGCCATTTTTAAAACATTTTTTTGAAATCGTCGAAATTGCGGAATTCAATTAAACAGTTGGGTCCACTTAAATTCAAAAATCCCTTTTTATTCAT